>JAOYRR010000533.1:0-151634 GCA_038994665.1 Podotricha telesiphe | reverse complement strand
GCACAGTTTTTAAATTCTATTAGAGCTTGTCATATTTTTAATTCACTTTTATTTAAAAAAATGCTATAGAAATTTTATTATTTTTCTTTTCTAAAAGTAAAATGTTTTATTTGTGACGTAATTCTAAAAAGTACCTATTACTTTAGCTTATTAAATAGTCAAAATTCACATTTGTCATAACTTCGAGGATACATTTAATACCTACGTGAATTCCGCTCGTTAATTACCTTATTTTGAATATTTGTTGTCATATTAAGCAATTGTATTTTTTTTCAATTTATATGATATGGTTATTTTGTTTAAATCATGTTCTTATATTCTATCAAAAAATAATGGCTTAAATAATTGTCAAAATAGCGATATATTTTCGTATAAGCTTTTCCCTGTAAATAATACATAGTACCAATTTCGATTTATAAAACAGATCCAGTTTCGTCGTATCAATATTATTGGTTTTTGCTGCGACGTAGTAGTTTTTAATCCCAATTGTAAATCCAACGGTTTTGGACAGACCGGAGGTTTGGAAATAATTTAATTATAATCATTTCCCTGAGTGGGAGTTGAACCCACATCTATTACGTATACGGTAAGACGCTGTCACACTGCACCGCAATAGCCTAAATGGTGATTCACAGTAGAGATCACAGTAGAGGTGTTGGGATTACCGGATATGTTGAAAAACATAGTATGTTAACTATTTTTGAATTCGTTCAAATTTATTAATTGTTCATAAAGTGAAGTTACCATTCACCTTTTTAAAGATTTATAGATTAGATTTAGGTTTATAACATTGAGACTTATTACTGTGGCTGGCATATTATAAACTGAAACGTATGAATTTTAAAACGAATCTAGAACCTGCGGTTTAAGTAGCTTTAGTTGGAGACATATTAATCTCTCTTTGTCAATTAGTCTGAGTTGATTTTTTTAATTTCAATTATTTAATGTATAACAATACATGTAAAAGATGTTTGAAGATAATAAAATGCTAAACCAATTTTAAGGTAATATCCAAAACTACCAGAATGAAATTAGTTAACAATGTATAGCCAAAATAAAATATATAAAAAGCATAAAATACTAACAACGATTGATTCAATCTTGTAGGGGCCAAACACTCAAATTGCATATTAAAACTAATAAATAACAAGAAAAAATCTGTCATACGCAAAATTACCTGTACATTTTTGCTGTTCCCTCGTCAAGCTAATAAGGGACTTTACGTTTCTCACCCTTCTCAATGTATTCAGACTATACACATAGCGTGGAGTTAAGCAATTTATATAAATTAGTTGGCCCAGTATTAGTTAAGCTCTCTGATTTATAGTATTATAAGAAATAGTAGAAGTAGTAATAGATAATCTTGATAATTTAATTTGCATTAAATTGGGACTAAAAGCAACACACTTATTATTCGATATCCAATCCCACCAATCGCATTCACAGTCAGATGCTGTTCCACTGAATTAAATGTATCAATAATTAAACGTATCTCTATACGTGAATTGGATATCTCTTATATACATATATCATGGATACTAGTGTTTCTATATTGTATTTCAACTAATAGCTGTTAAATGCTGGCTATATATGAATAGTATGATTTACAAGAAATCATGTCCTGCTATATTCGAACCGGAATTGACCCAAAAATTAACTTATAATAAATCTTGGTTAGGTTAACAAACACAGTTGTTGTTCAGCATTGAATGATTAATGAAGCCAACTACAAACTTAAAACACTAAAAATACAAATTATTAAAGAAAGGTAATTGAATTAAGTACTTAAATTTATAATTAACAATTCGTTTTTTTTTAAAATTTTTATTAGTAAGTAAATTTTTAATTTGTCTTAGTGTCGTATTTGATTGAATGCTCTATAGCAAAAAAAAACCATTTTTATATACTATTTGCGAGAAAGTTTGTAATAAACAAAAAAAATTAAAAATGAAACTAAAAAATACTTTATTTGACCATTTCTGCATTTTAACTAACAAACTAATTACTTTTATTTATTATTTTTTGTTAATATTTTGCAAAATTTATGTTTTTGCACAATAAAATTGTTATAGTATAACATTATTATAACAGGCAATATTTGTTTAATATTTATTATTTTTGTGTAGGGACTACTAAACTGGGTAAAGGCCTCCTCCAAAGATGCCCATTTTATGCAGTTTGCAACCAATTATTGCCGGTGATTTATTTAATGGTCTTCCTTATCCTGAATTTCCTTGTGGACCTCTCCATATTGTAATGTTATAGATATGTCTCTTGTCTTTAAGCCTAACTACGTGACCTGCCCACATTAATGACTTTCCGTTTCATCTTCTGTGCATCACTAGCTTTTGTTTTTGTTCTTGATTTTATGTGTCGTATCTTGAAAAAAGAAAGAAACTAGTTCTTTACCTTAAGCCTACTTCTCTCCAATACTCGCTGTCCGGTTGTGATTTTATGCTTGGCTTGGTAAATTTCCATTTTGACATCTGTACGTCAAGCATGGTAAGAGACTGGACTTCATAGTTTTTGTTTTTAGATTAGTTGGCATGTTACTTTTAAAAGTTTCTCTTGAACACCACAGTTTATTCAATATTTGCTGTACTCTTCGATTAATTTTTGTTTCGTTATTTTCTCTTGCAAAGCCGATGGGTTTTTCTTAATAGATGTATTTTTTAAAGTATTTAAGTGAGTCGTCGTTAAGTATTATTTGTTTTCTATAGCTGGTCTTGGTCTTAATAGGATTGATTTTAAGTCCTACATCGGTACTTGTTTTTTGTAAAGATTCATTATGAGCTGCAGTCGGGACCTTGTCTCAGATAATATTACTTTGTCACCCGCGAATGGTAAATGGCTTAGAAATGCTTCTTACATGTATATGATCTTGTGTATTTGTTGTTTGTTCTTTATATGCTTTGTGTTGTAGAAGACGCTAGATTGCTATGCTCGTTTCTTGTATATTATTCTTGTTTATTGTATTTTTAACAATGATATTTAATATTATTACTTCCCCTAAAAAAATACTTGATATTTTGGCCGATGCATCAATTTATTGTAGTTAATTATTTTATATATAGTTCAGATGAAGTTGGTAGTTTACACTCAGTGTTGTTTCTCGATATTATTAATTTATCATATTTAATTACAGCTATATTTCCCCTTTATTTTTAGCTATACTTCTTTTCTCTTTTCCAGTTGAATACCCACCATTTGGTCCATTTTGAATAGCCCTCCTTAATATAATAATATGTATCTTTTAACGCTCTCACTTGTTTCATAATTTTTATTTGTGTCCCTAGAGTTGAGAAGGTAGCTACAATTGGACGTGTTCTTTTATCTTATGTACAAAACACTTTAAAATAAAACAACTTAAAACGCTCTCTCTCTCTCTCTCTCTCTCTCTCTCTCTCTCTCTCTCTCTCTCTCTCTCTCTCAGGTTCGGGGGAGGGGGAGCACAGAGGTGTCTTGGCCTAACTTTATCCCTACTATGCGGGAAAAAATTTAAGTTAAACAAAAGATTCCGTAAATATTGCAAATGTATTATACCACACAAAGTAAACTGCATTTATATATAATCTCAAAAGTCACGACAAAGTAATAGACTATGAATACAATATTTTTACATTGTACTAAAACCTTTTAAAAAGTATCCAAGAACTCTTCATTTTAGTTTCATCACAAAGAGCGTATATAAAGTTTTACGTAATGTTAACGTTTTATTATATGGGACGTAAAATTACACTGTATAATCGTAAAAGTATTAACATTTCGGTTTTCCGGTATTTCTTTTCTACTTAATACTGGGATTACACTGGTATTAATTTATTTTCGTCGTATTTATTATAAAAATAAGTTCTAAGATTGATATAACGCTTAGTGTTCACATTTGTATACACGATGACGAGCTGCGCACAATTTACTGTTTGCGAGTGTGACCATACTAAGATATGTTTTTTTTATTTAACCAAGAGTATTATCATTCTTGCTGCTTTCACAACGTGCTTTAATGTACACATTCCTTTCTTAATGTTTTTATTCAGCTTCACGCTTTTTCTCGCATAGCGGCGTGCGCATAGAGAACCTGGTATCAAGACAAACTGTTCCCCACTTTCCACCCGAAATTGAGACATTGCGTTTTGAGAGGCGAAACTCACTGCGCCAGGATGGCCTCTTTCGTAGGAATTACATGTTCCTTCGGTATAAGCGGTAAAAGCCTAGGGCAAGATCGTAATGATTTTAGAAGTCATTATGCCTACACACTCAATCTTACACCTTATTTTCACCTTGAAATCATTGGAATTTCTACTTTTTGCACATTTCAAAGAATTAATCCGGGATGATGGAACCCATTGCCCCACTTTGTTAGGCAATCGATTTTTCTGAAATAGAAAAAATATTAATAAACTTTTTTTAAGCAATTACTTCAATCGTGTCAGTTATAATATGGAAATAACGCACCTCATCATCTCAATTCTGATCTAAAAATCCTAATCAATTCCCCCTCGCTAGATCCGAACCTACGAACTGCCAAAGTAGAAAAATCTAAATTTCACCACGACATGATGGTCTTAACGAAATGTTAGGGAGATGACTGCAAATAGTCATTTAGGATTTCAATTTTAGATATATGAGAATTGCTGGTACAGTCCAAGCGACGGCTCCGCTGGTCACGTCTGTTACTCGAACGTTAATTGCCTCACAATTTCCAATACATTTACGTATATATCTTTGAATTATATTTTATAAAAAAATATTACTGTAAAATTGCTATTTTCTAAATTAATGAGTTTTAAGAATTTTCGCTTAATATGCAATAGAAGTATACTTATACTAATATCAAAATTAATTTCAGTCCTACGAATATGCAAAAACGATATCAGTCCACCAACTTGGTCCCATAACTTATAGAATTTGGCTTATGTATGAATACTAATTATGTTATGAATACTAGATTCAAAATAAGTCAAATTATTCCTTGTAAATATATTTGTCATTATGAAAAGTAACTAACATCTACATATTCTAATATACTGTTACCGATTACTTACTTAAATACTCTTGCGAACATAAAGTCTTAAAAGGAAATAGACCAATGCATCAAAGTGAAAAGCAATTTTTTTCGCAACGAGTTTCCCGATGTAATTTGCTCAAGTCGGACTCAATTTAGAACAGAAAAGTCGATTTAGGGCCAACAAATGCGCTTTGCTTTTTGTAAGAGATGAAACAATGAAAAAGGGATCTGAGAAATAAGTTGAAGGCAAAACAAAATTGTTATCGAAACGAATGGTTGGGAATGTTTGCCTTCCCATCATGAGTTGGGAAAATAATATGGCAAAATAAAGAATAATTACTGAAATAAGCTGTGCTTTATAAGTAGAATATTTCAAATGATTGATGTATGCGTTTGTACAATGATATGAAACACTTTTATTTAGACCAAGAATCTATTTGTTTTCTTACTATTTGTAATTATAAGTGTCATGCATAATTTTCACATACATAAAATATAACTTTTATAAAATTATAATATTTCAATTGAAGATATTTCACAATTAAGTTTTAGTTTTAAAGCTAACTATAATACATACTTTCATGGCATTTTAATTGAACACATTAGTGTTGTTAGTCAAGTGGCAGGTTAGTATTTACACATAAACATTTGCTTTCTCCGAGCATAGCCAGTTAGAGAAAAAACTTAAGTCAAGGTACTCTCTGTACTTTCTGTCCTAATTATAAACATTACGTGTAACGGAACCCAACACCTATTTTATCCAGAGCCAGGAAATAAAAACAAAACTTTCGTTAAATTAAAAAGTAGTAAATTTGATTTTCCTAAGCACCGTTTTCATACCGTCGTGGGTAAAAATACAAGAATATATTTCATCATATATTTGCTCCATAGTTGAAATAATAATGAGGTAGCGTATTCAACTTTACGGTACAGAAATTTCAACTATCCTAGCCCTAGTCTAAATACAATTTATATTTCATCATATGCGCGGTTAAGTTGCGCTTGGTTATTTAAAACTTTTAGTGGAATAGCTAGGCATCCTGATGTACTACTACTACTATAACAATATCTTGGTATATTATCATAATTATATAATATATTCCTATTCGTAGAATTACAGGTGGCCTACTTCGTCATGGCTCTGACATGGGATGGTTTCAAATTCGAATTTTGGTTCCTCTATTGTTAATCTAGTCAGACGTTGAGTTGTGTTGAATTTTGTAGATTAAGCAATGTAAAAGAGAACACATCTAAAAAGTAGAAAAGAAAAGAAATATTGTGTGCTGTGCGACTATATTATTGCGGCTAATACGGCGTAGATAGTGGGTTCGAATGACATGCCTGCATACGATATATTTACATACCTACATATTATTTCACTATTATATATACTTTTAATATTAAACCTAATAAAAGTGTTATATACTAATATAAAAAAGAATTATGATAATGTGTCTTGACTACTTTTAAAACTTCATGCTCCAAAAATTGTCAGTGGCGGAACTCAACGCCATACTTTGTCTTGCCACAAGGAAAAAAAATTTCCCCGAGTGGAGATCAAACATACAACAAACGTTTCGAAGTCAGACGCCGTCCCATTGCGCCACGATGGCCTCAACTACTAAGATAAAATAAACATTAGATGAAAATGATTGCCCTTACTTGGATTTATAAGCTTAATCGTACTCTATAAAAAATTTAAAGAACAAAAAACTTGAATATGATTCTTTTATTTCAACATTCAGCTTTTTTCTGATTACAGCATTCAGATCATGATTTTTTTACTATTTACTATACTAGACAGTTTTTGTCTAGTATATTAAATGGTCTACTGAAAAAACAATATACATACTGCCATATACAGCTTCACGCTTCTTCCCGCATAGCTGGGTAGTTCTGAGAGAACCTAGTGTCAAGACACTTTGTTCTCCAATTTCTGTCCGGAAACGAGACATGGCAAGTTGAGTGGTGGAACTCAATATCATGCTTTGTCTTGGATACCAGGGCGAAGAAATGGAAATATTTTAAATATAATTGTTCCCCCGAGTGGGAATCGAAGCCACAACCAATCACGTTCACGGTTAGACTCTATCCCTCTACGACGGTTTCCTACTGCTAAAACCACGTAAAAGCAAAATACGTTCAGAGTGCTAAAATTTTCTAAATTTAATTTACATTGATGCGAGTACCTACTAACGACATTTTGGCAACATTTTATCTCGTTTGATAAAAGTAATATCAAAGAGCAAACTTTGTAAATTGTCAAAATTAGAAACTGATAAAGGAGTTATATTATTTCAATGTATTTTCTGTATATTTTCTATTTTATATTTAGTATAACGTAGTTATGAATGAATTCTTTGAACTCTGCTTTATGAGTAGTGATTTAAAAATGTAATTAAAAACTATCTGCCCCGGCAAACTTCATATCCCCTAACAATCAAAAAAACAAAAAAATTAACAGTTTAGTTACAGCATTTAACTCAAGAACTATTGTTCCGATTTTAATATTTGGCTTGTTATAATAATATAGGGAAAAACTATAAAACACAAAAATAAGTTATACAATGGCAATTTCTCAGTAGTGAATATTACATACTGAAGGAAATGATTTCCTTTGAATAATGAGAAAATCGCAACCTTCAAATCTTTCTCCTGTAAAGTTGCGTTATGTATGTTTGTAGCTTTATGTCACACGAACAAAATGACGTAGGTGTCTACTCATCTGGCGTCATCTTTTAGTTAAACCGGAAAAGACTTACATTTTTACAGTGTAATTTAACACTTAGGAAATTGAAAAACATATTTAGAAAATGTATAAAAATTTTTTAAAAAGTTTCCAAGAGGCGCGAGTTCGAATTCCGCTGCGTTAAAATTTATATACGTTCTCTAAATATGTTTGACTTGTGCATGCACATTTTATACTAGTACACGTAGGAGCCGTCGATATACATTTGCGTTTTTTCCGTTGAGTTCAGTACCTTTTTATTATATATTTTTTTAAACATTTTTTAAAGTGTTATTCGCTCACTAAGGAAACTGATTTTATTATGTTATTTGTCGCAACAAATAAAACGGAGAGTTCACCAACACATGAATATACCACATATATAGCTATAAAAAAACACAATAACTGTAAAAAAACCATGGACTTTCCAGACCTTTAGACTACAAATGCTTAACGACTAGGCTTGCTATTTGTTAATTGACATCGCGAATAAGATTTGAAACTCCAATGGGCAATTAGTTGGATATTTCGTCTTCGTTAATTACAGTGTGAGTGCAAGTCCGCTACATGTTAGTCACCTAAATCGCTCTATCACTCAGCTATTATTGATGTTTGTGCGTATCAATTACGTTTAGAAATACCGTGTTGATGAGAGCGGGAGCGAAAGCGAGAGCGGAAGTGGAAGCAAGAATGGTAGCGGGAGCGAAAGCGGAAACGAGAGCATTCACTTTTAGTTGCCAAAATTGGTACAGGAACAAGGACACAAAACGCTTTACCTTAGAGTCAAAACTACGGAACTACTACAAATGAAACAATAATAAAAACCTGATAATGTGTAAAGATAAGAAAAGCTTAACTATTCTGTAATAATTCTGTAATAATAAGGTAAGTTAGAAACTTTAATAAATTTTGATATTTATAGCGCTAGTGGTTCGTGCGGTCATATCAAGTTGCCGACGGAACGTATTTCACGGTAAACACCGACTTCTAAGAGTAATAAAATTACCACTAAATATTACTTGGAGAATTATAGTTATGGACGGAAATAGTATTTAGTTTCTTTTTCAAGTTTGCAACTAAGGATTAGATAGAAAAGTTTAATTTTTGTAAGATTAAATTTCCGTAGTATAGCAAATATTCTTTTTACAAGTAAAAATATGATCATTTTATTCAACTTTACAGTTCATCCCGCATATCAAGAAAGGCAGGGAGAATATAACTCCTTGTCATGTATCTCCTTAGTCCGCTTCCCGTCCGAATTCAAGACATAACGTGTTAAGTGGCGGAACTCAACGCCGCACTTTATCTTTCTAGACCAGCAAATGTAAAAAAAAACAATATTATCATTCCAAAAGTGAGGTGGGAGAGTTTACAGTCATAGGCTTTGCCTATACGCCTATAAGGTAGTAGTAGGAAACTAAAAATATGTAAAATATTCAATATATTACATAACCTGTGAATTTCTTTAATTACACTATACATGGTGACGCTTTTGTGATATAGGTTCGAATATAGCACATTCTATTACCATACTACAAAATATTATTTCTTCAAACAATGTGTAGTCTTATAGTTTGCTAGTTTATTCGCGCTTCGGAACATTCAGCCTGCTTCGAATGCAGTTGCAAATAAAAGGTTGTAATATAAGAGGTAGGTAGTTCTTTCACATCGATGACTACGTAGAAGCACAATTCCGAGGTGTTTAATTCTTTATTTCACATGTAAGTTTTTAACAGTTCTAACTTTTCATAACATTTTTATACGGACGAGTTTTACAAGAGACAAGATAACGTTATACATACGAGTACTCGTATATAGGATTTTTGATATAAACATCCCCCGAATGTGGATCGCATTTATATTCTATTTGATAAGTCAGTCAGTGAGTGAGCTGTATGTATGTCATTGACTGACCGACTTATCAAGTAGAATCTGCACTACAATGTCAACTTAGTAAAAATATTTATAAAAAAAATAGTTACAATATCTATTGCAAAGTGCGAACAATGAAAAATAAATCTTTTTGAGCTCAGTATTTTCTATTGTTTCATAGAAAAATATCTATCAATACAGTGATAGCATCAAAAGAAAGACGTTATTGTGATTTTTATTTATATTAATGTTTTTTTTCAGCTTCATACTATTTCCTTCATTGCTCACTTCATTCTTCTCCTCCCGCAAGAATTTAATTGTTACTAAAGTGAGAAAGTAGTAAATACTATCCTCATTCCCTAGTAGGAAGCAAACCCACAACAATCGCTTTGACGGTAAGACGTTTCCCCACCGTACCTGCACTAAAGAAATACCTTTGATCTATATATAAAACTATTCCCAAGCGGGAATCAAACCTATAACCATCATGCTATACAGAAATCAAAAATGTATAGTTATAATTTCTTAATTTATCCTTAAATGTAAGGTGTTCTGTAGAAGAATAAAGTATGAGTGTCTAAACCACTAACACTTCACCAAAAATTTAACGTACCATAAAATAAATAGCTACCTATCTCAAGACGATCTCTAGTCAAAACAAGCTCAAGCAGATTATCCGTATCATCGTAATTTGACCGTTCTGGTAGAAAATTATATTCCAATATTATTTTTGCTTTTAACAATTTTTCATTTTGATATGTTATCCAGTTACTTTTGCTAGTGATTTTAATTTTAAAGTAATGTCAGCTTTTGCTTTTATATTTTAGTTGAAAATTTCTTTAATACATTTTTGTTTGAATAATTTTAAATGAATTGTTAATAAAGAAAATTTACAAAGGAAACGTGTTTGTTCAATCGTAGTAGCTACAGAATTTTGCTAGACGGCCTGTGAAATATTATAATAATTTTTAACAATTTTTTACGAACTACAACAATCGTGTAAAAACTGACGCAGCTCGTTTCATACGAACGTTTACTTTAATTAGTTAGAACGCTTGAACAGTTTTCAAAAGGCACGTGCTTAATTCCAGCTGCGTTCAAATTTTGATGTGTTAAAACTTGAAATGCTTGAGAAACATTTTAAAAACTAGTATATATATAACTAGTGTCTTCTACTTGGCATTAATCCCGGCCTATCCAGGGTCGGCCTTCCTACTCAATCTCCACTTTCACAATCTTTGATATCCTCAGTGGTTAGTCCATTGGCTCTCACATCCTGTTTCACGACATCCAGAAATCGCTTCCTCGGGCGTGAGGGAGGTCTTGCTCCAGGGACAGGCATATCAAGGCATATTCTTCCGACATAGTAGTGGTGATACTGCCTGTTACTGCAGGCTCTGGCTACAGCCCTTATACTGGCACGTATCACCGCGATGTACTCTAATTTGTCTTCAGGAGAGTTGGATTGCTGCCAGCCTTTTTTTCACGAAATACCTCCTGCATTTTGTCATTCCACCACCATGTCTCCCTGTCGATGACTCGCAAACCCACCGTAATAATTGCTGACTGCGATCGATCCCAAGCTTCCTAAGCAGTTTCAGTGGTAGGTAATTTTGAATCTCAATCTCTGCCTGAAAGTCGGTCGGTCCATTCAGTAACCATCACTTGATTCTAGGTTTACGTTTCCCAGCTACTTTCTGTTTTGGAGTAACGACATAATCCATGACACAAGTCGATATTGGGCCGTCAGGCTTGGAATGACTTTACAGTTAGTCACCTTGCTCATATGACACCATCTGGACAGAAGATATGCAATTTGAGTTGAGTGGGATAAAACGTGATGCGAAAAAAAACAGCATTTTACGCAATCGCAGTTACAAGTTCTATGCCTTAAATATTCGGTCCAGGATTCCACTTTTTTTTATTTAATATATTTTCATTTCTCCGGTATGGTCCACCACTAAACACCCATCGACGCAAAGTGGAGATATATACGATAGTATAGTAGGTTCGAATCGTATCGAGCTGGACTAATGGTTGGGCCCGAACGTAGGAGATGAAACCCTTATTAGAAAAACCATGTAGTTAATGCTCGTTAGATTAGTCCTAATTAATTATCCTGGTGGCGAAAACGATGATGATGGAAGATGTTAGATAAAACTTTGGAACGCCTTCTAGAAATCCATCAAATTTGGGCTCTTTATCTTATTCGTAACAAATTATGTTAACAAAATAAATTCTGCTGACGAGGATCGTTTTAACTTTTTAGTGCAGTACATACAAAAACGTATTTTTAGCTTTCCAAAAATTATAATTTTTATTTTATATCAAGGAAGCTAAAGAAAATTAAAACTCCTCGGTTGCGAAGATCCTTTTGACCTTTAACAAAGCAACAGATACATTACAAAGGGTAGGTATTACTCGACACAGCGTCGTTAGCGCCACTAATGATATCTGATTCCTAATAGAGCTATTTCAGAATAGTTTTTACGTCATCCCATACAGGTTTTCTATTCCTTTTTTCTTTATTACTGTTTCATTATATGTATGGTTATAATACATGGTATTGGATTGCTCTCTTCTAAAATAATACGAGTACTCGTAAATAATTTCAGGTACATGAATATTATTTTTTAAAAATAATTTAAAGAAAAATGGACAAAATATGCACTTTTATATTTTATAATTATTACGTCGCGGAGTAAATTATCTTCTTTTTAATGAAAATAAAAGTAAAATTAACTACTTCGTTGCCCAAACTCTCTGCAAAATGCTCAGAACATGTTCTTTGAAGGGGTAAAACAACACGGTATCTTGTGTTATGTTTATTTAACCCTTGATGGAGGCCTGTAATTGTGTAATTCAAAATATTATAAAATGTGCGAGTACTTAAAAAAGCATATACATTTTTATGTATATAGAGTTTCATTTAAAGTTCAAGTCACAGATGGTCGTATCTAACAAATTTTTGCCATACTCCATTCCTTGTGCTAATTTCTGTTTAATATTCACAAAGTTAAGAGCTTCTCAAACTTTCAACTTCACTTCAATTTCCAAGTTAACTCTATTACGAATGTCTTAGTTTATAAATAATTCTTGCTAATTTATTGTATTTGAAGTAGATATAAATGTTATAAGTTGAACTAGGTTATATATCATGAGAGTATATACGTATATAAGTGTCATTTAAATTGACTACAGTTGTAATGTAAACAATGAATTAATATTATTATTATTTTTTCCAGCTTTTTCCTGAACCCGAAATCAATATATTGCGTGTTGAGTGGCGGAACTCTACGCCACGCTTTGTCTTAGGTACTAGAGCGATAAATGATTTTAATTTAAATATCATTCCCCCGAGTGGAATTCGAACTGACAACGAACCACTTAATACATTTATATATTTGTAGGTAAACACATTCTCGAGTATGCTTATTTAGCCATGAATATCTAGTATATGTATAAAAGCTACCGTTTCAGTAAAATATTTATGAGTATGAAATACACAAATCTTTTTTTTTATAATGGTGCATCATAAATACATAAAATTTATAAAATATGTGTACACACGGTATCGTGTGTTTGAAATACACTTCTATTTAAAGTGTCATACGGGTCGCTAAGGCAACGTTTTTTACGCTAGAACGGTTCTAATACATTCATGATCTTGCAATTTTCGCATAAAGGGTTCTAAAGTTTTTCTTTCATAATATAAAATATTTTTTTCTTTTTAATTCAACCTACGGCCCGTCCTACTGAGCCACGATGGCTTCAATTTCAGTATTAAGTCACACACTCATTATATTTAACTCCGCGGTCAACATAATAATGTAATACCACTTTAACTTTCAAACTCTACTTGAGAACTTTAAGCATACTTACTTCAGTCATCTATTTCTAATGATCAAAATATGTCTCTCATATGAAAACATTAATAAATTGTGACATAGAAGTGAAGTTCCAAATAACTTTATTTGCATTTTAAGACCAATAATTACTTGGAAATTTCTGACAAAGTGTCATTGCTGGCAAGTGCTTTCTGAATATAAATTAGGTGACGATTTAACAGCCTTAGGGAAGATTATAATGAAAATGATAGCTACTTGTTCTTTATGTCAAAAATATATATTTTCTTTCACACTTACAAATTTTTATATAATGTTGGTCAGTCAGTCAACCTGATTTCCATTTTCCACCCATTGTTAACTCCACTACATGTCCATCGTCCATATAGAAAATAATCTAAATATTGTTACACAATAGTTGGTCCAACAATTATTGCATATAGCTCTGTAATAAACACTTTAAATTCTTATTAATTGTATAATATTCTCTAACCGAATATTCTGACTAATTTATACTATACCTGACTAATTTATACTATAATAAAACAATAAAAAGAGAATGTTTGTATGCACGCATCTCATGTTAATGGACGGACTTAAATTATACCATTTTTTTTGTTTAGGCATGATTAGGCATGAATATTTTTTACATTTCTTTATCCATTAAAAATGTATGCCATTCTTTTTTCAGCTTCACGTTTAATTCCGTATATAAGGGTTGTTAGAGACAACCTAGTGTCAAAACACTCCAGGGCACCTTATGCCAGAATTTAAGACATAACGTGCTGAGTGGCGGAACTCAAAGCTTTGCATTGGGTACCAGAGCGGAGAAATGAAAATATTATAAATATAAGAATTCCTCTGAGTGGGAATCGAACCCACAACTAATTGCATTTACAACAATATATTCTTCAAGTAGTATTCAAAAGCATAGCTTCCACATATGTGGTAAAATATAGCTCAACTGCGTCACTGTCATAGTGAAACATTATACAAGATAATATTGTAATTTAATTAAGCAATACTGCAAGATGTCTTCAATTTAACTTTTACACGAGAAAGACATATTGAGTTAAAATTTTAGCAATATTAATATTGACGTTACAGATTTACGTGTTAGCGAGTTGTAGTTCCATGTTAATAACTAAGAACCGAGTGTTTGCAGAGATTTAAATACAAAGTTTATGTATACACCGTCTGTAAGCTTCTGTTGTGCAGTACTTAGACTTAATGTTAGAATATAAACTGAAATATATAGATGATTATGAATATGATTAAGATTTTTATATATTTACGCTTTTCTTTGTATTACAGAGTAGATAGCAAAAAACTAGAGTCAAGACACTATGTTCTCCGTTATTCGCCACAATTCGAGAAATCTCTTTCATACAACATAGCGTGATAGACATAGATATATATATAATTATTATTATTTACAAAGTGAGCGTCTATTTTATTGGAAAATATCATAAAACGAATAATGTAAGACAGATAAAGGTTTTAAAGTTTTATTATAAAATAACACTAAAATATTATGCAGAAAATGGTAGAATTAACTTTGATAATTCTTATTGATTACATATTACTTGTTTACGTACATACACTTTTACTTGACTTTTAAGCTTGCAGTGTAAGATTAATATGCAAATAAGATTTCCATTTAAAACTTTTGTAATTAAAATTTGTATTATACTTAAGTTGTGCGTAAATTAATAATAGTTATTATTCTTATTTATTATTAATTGTTATTATATTTGTCCCACTGTAAACGTGATTAGTTGTGGGTTCGATTCCCACTCGGGGGAATGATTATATTTAAAATATTTTCGTTACTCCGCTCTAGTACCTAAAAGAAAGCGTGGCGTTCAGTTCCGCCACTCAATACGCAATGTCTCGATTTCTGCAGGAAGTTGGAGAGCGAAGTGTCTTAACAGTAGGTTATCTCCAACTACCCTGCTATGTGGGAAAAAGCAATTTTCTCTTCTTGCCGTTCCCGTAGGAATTCAAGATCCTCCTTATATATAATACATTTTAAAATCTATATTTGTGGTATTCGGTCTTATGTAAAAAAGCAAATCAAAAGGTAAATTCAAGTTATTATAATGAAATATTCAATTTACTATATATAAAAATAAACAATATTGTATAAAAATCCCCAAATTCAGGCAGAAAGTGGAGAAAGGAGTGTTGACACTAGTTTCTCTCTGCCTATCTTGTTATGCAGGATAAATGTGAAGCTAATATTAATAATAATAAAATTTTGGTTCAATTAACATTTTATTGCTTTCTTTTCGCTACAACTAAAACTTTTAATGACATATTATATACGACCCTTTCCATATTTTTATTTCACTAAGAAAAAGGACAAAAAACATCTTAATCAACTTATATACTCGTGTAGCCACAGGTAGCAAGCCTCAAATAACTGAAATTATCTTCTAAACGTATCGTAGACGTCAAAGACATTCTAATTGTAGCTTCTGTGGATAGATAAGAGTGTTTCATGTTGGTTCAACTCAGTTACAGGTCAGCGGCAATCTGTAATAAGCAAAAGCCCGATACAAAACGGAAAAAAAATATTAAAAAATAGAAAAGTTTTATTGATTTCTTGATTAATATCATTATAAGTAAAATATTAAAAAATTTTTTTCGCTTAACTCTATCTAAAGAGATTAAAGATATTTTATGTCCTTCCTACCTCAGTAGTAACTCTTCGTCCTGTTATGAATAGAACTAGTTCCTTTAAATAGTTTAGTCAAGTAGTAATTGATCTTCCATTGTTTATCATGTAGGTGACCGAAGCTATTGTTTTAGTCATCATATTAATGTCAGCATAAATTAGTTTTCATTCGTAATATTTTCTCAATTTTAAACAAGTCTAACTCTTCCTGTCATTGATTAACAAACAATAACAAGTGTTTTTTTTAAAAGGACCTAAAGAGAGCCATCCTAACAGTACGAATAAACTTACTAAAGCTTACGATATCAAATTCTGTAAAAAAATAAGTAATATTCGCATATAAAATTGTTCATTGGAGTCTATCAGTGCGATGCCATCGTTGTGCAGTAGCAGCCTCTGACTGTAAACGCAATCGTTGTGAGTACGAGCCCCACTCGAGGAAATCGCGTTAAGTCGTGAGTCTTGTCGTCGAGAATCGTCGAAAGTGAAGAATAGAGTGTTGTGACACAAGGTTCTCTCTGCCTCCATGAATCTAAAATAAGCTGGTTATCATGAATTCATACTAAAACGCACTTAGCAACTGCGAGCAATCACTATATCCGAGTGAATGCGTACTTACTATTCAATTGTGCTGACGTGATTGTATTCACTGGGTATGATATATGTCGCTTTGTGGATTCAGATAAACGTATGATAGGTACGTGAAAGTTTTGCGTTCGAATATAATGCTTGGCACAGTTATATAGAGAAGGAGTGCAAAATGCTATAATATTTTTAACATATTTTAAATTGCTATTCGCACACTTAGGAAATTGAAAAAGACATATTTAGAAATTTTTTATACGTTTTCTTTATGTCTTTTTCAAAATGCTATAATTTTGAAAAAAAATTGCATACAAAGTTTATTATATTAATAAAACATATAAAGTGACATATTGATGCTGGTTGCTAAGGCAACGCGTGTTGACGAGTCAACGGGGCTACTAGTTATATTAAACATTCGAATTTTTGAATATCGCATCTTCGAGTCACCAAATAATTGCATTTGTGCAAATTTACCATTAAATATCAAAATATGCTCTCTATATTATCTGTTTTAGTAAAATCAGATTGTAATGTCAAATTTTTAGTGTAGCTGATACGACTTAATCTAATTTATTAATTGGTGAAGCTTTATAAAGCTTTAGAATCCTTTTTTACGAAATTTATGCAGACAAAGGAGTTTTAAAAGTTAGCATAGTTAAAATAGATATGGAGAAAAAATGCATAAAGCCACTACTTTTATATAATAAATTAAAAAATCATTAACTTATTAAAATAAATATAACATACACTACCATACGTTTCATATTTCACGTTTCACACTTTTGAATTAAGTGACATACACATTGCTAGGGTAAAGTGTATTTTACGCGTCAACGGGGCCTCTACTTTATATAATTATTCTATTTGTGCAACTGTAAGCAAATATGAAAGTGTCAATGTTCAGTGTCATAGCGTACCCAGTGGTGGATTTACCAGCAGGTGAGTTGGCTTAAGCCTAGGTCAGTGGATTTATTAGGGGCGGCAAATATTCGGACCTATTTATTTGCTACTTCATAAGCGTCAAACAGATTTTATGATATTACGATTTTCTGGTGACTTAAAAATCTTTTACAGTCTTAATGTGTCTGCGACACATTTTGCCCTTATTAATTGTCTTTTGCACATTCAACGGTCAAACAAACTTTCATAAACTAAAGTATAGCTTAGAGGCTATCGTGGTGCATTGGGATTTATCCGTATATCTGCGGCCCCAGAAATGTTCAGTAAATGATAAGGCTTGATTGAACAACCCTAAAAACCAGCTTACCATAACGATTTCTCAAAAAGTATAACGAACGAATTTTCAAGTTTTTACATTTACGTTTTTATCAGTGGGACAAAGAGCTGGCGTTATGTTTAAGTTTGAGCTTATTTATTTTGCAGTTATGGTGCTGCACAATTAATAAGCTTAGCTGAAAGTAAATTTTAAAGACTGTCATGAACAATCGTATGATAATGCCATATATACATTAATGGCGTATATAATGGCTATAAATTTTAAGTCAAGCACCGATTGTTCTTTTCATTCCTTGATTTATTCATTCTTTAAATTTAGTGGCAACTGTGACTTGCACAGAAGCTTGTTGATTGTACATGTACTAATAGATATATAATTTATGTTAGTATAATATCAGGAAAAAAAATACGAGACTTAACTGTATACCTCATAACGTTGATCTGTCATAAGTCTAAGTTTGATAGTAAACAGGGATAATTTTATCGAAGAGCTTGTCCCAGGAAATGAAGTAACAGGGATT
Source organism: Podotricha telesiphe (assembly GCA_038994665.1). NCBI lineage: Eukaryota > Metazoa > Arthropoda > Insecta > Lepidoptera > Nymphalidae > Podotricha > Podotricha telesiphe. Next base: position 133,159 of record JAOYRR010000533.1, on the reverse strand, counting down.
CTCTCAAAATTAGAAAAAATGGTTGTTTTTGAAATGTTTTATTGGAAAGAGACTTATAATATATTTCCTGACAGAGAGAACCTGAGATAAAGCAGTTAGATGGTGAAAATATATAATGCTACGCTTTTATTGAATCGGAAAATTCTTTATTAATTTTAACATGATCAACGTATGAGGTTACCACGGTGCAGTGAGGTAGTGTCTACTTTACAAGCGATTAGTTGTTGGTTCGATTCCCACTCGAAAATATACTTAAACAATTTTTAATTTTCTGCTTTGATACCTAAGACAAAGCGTCGTGTTGAGCTCAGCTACTCAACACGCAAGGTCTTGAATTTAGTGGAAAATTGAAGAACAGAGAGTCCTGATACTTGGTACCCTATTATGCGGAAAAAGTACATAAACGTCTAAATAGACCTGGCAACAAGATAACCAAAAAAAAAAGTTGATGAAATGTACGATGACGAAATGAATATGTACGCGAGTGATAGGCTTACACATTTCTCGCCATCGTTGATAGAGTTAGAAATCTAAATTAGTACAACAAATTTAATAAAAAATATCATTTCTAACTAAAATTAGCCAACAATTATCAATATCAATACTAACTAAAAACGAATTGTCCTTTAATTTAGTCGAAGCTCGTCGACATAGCTCGTCACATTTGAAAAGAAACAAATAATTTGTAGCCAGTATACATAACATACTTTTCCTAATCCGCTCTAACAGAGGAAAATATTATTTAGATCTTGAAGCAAAGAATTTAAAAGCTTCAACTCTATTGTGGATTGAGACGGAATTAATGAATAAAAGTACTTATAATAACGTCGATGATTTTATAACAAAAAATCGCATAGAAAGATAATGTAACGAGTTTTTTCTTATCGAATTCTAATGTGATTTCAGCGAAACCTTTTTCTAAATTTGGATTGGAACAAACTTGGAACTGAAAAAGCCTATTACTTCAAAATATGTAAATCCGCCACTGAGCCCGAAACCTCTGCATGCAATATGAATTTTAAAGCGAAACAGATTAAAATTTTTACATACGAGTTCGTCTGAAAGATATATATACAAATGAAGTGAAAATGAAGTACGTGTTTTAAATAAACGTATAACAATTGTAAATGCAGCGGAATTCGAAACCGCGCCTCTTGAAAACCGACCGACTGATCGAAATTATTATATTTAAATAATATAATTATTACAAATTATTTTCGATGTTAGAATCTCTGTAGAGAGATTTTTACAAATTTCTGATATCTAAAGATTATTCTACGAATAATAATCGTACTTACTTGATAATTGTTTTTACTATTTTATTGTTTAGTTACTTCATAAATTTTGTTATTATTGATTAAAAATTAATATACTCTATGAAGAAGTGATAATAATGCATACCTAGAACCTAGTTTTGTAACACTCTGTTCTAAAGTATCCAATGAATTCAAGACATTACGTGTTAAGTAGCGGAACTCAACGCCGCGCTTTATCTAGAGCGAAGAAATGAAAATAATTCAAATCGCGTTTACAGTCAAACGTTGTCCCACAATTAAAATTAAGTATTTAAAATATGCAATTAATTTTTTTTTCTGTGTTTACCCATATATTGAGTTTATATGTTTACAAATTTATATTCTTGCATATCGTCTTTATACCTATTTTAACAATTTTATAGTGTATATGATATGAAATATATTAAAAAAAAAATGTTCGTATAAATAATCTTTGTGTAGCAGAAATTCTCTACAAAGATGCTAACAACAAACATAAGCTGTAATAAATGTATAAAGATTTAGACGCAGCCGGGTGCGGAACACATGGCATAGCGTTGCATGGTCAGAGCGCTTAGGCGGTTTCCAAGAGGTCCGCTACTCTTGTCTTGAACTCCGGCCGCAAGTGGAGAAAGGGATGTCTTAACACTAGATTCTTTCCTACCATGCTATGCGAGAAAAATCGTGAAGATGGAAAAAATACCGATATGAAAAACTGGAATATATAGATGTGCAAATAAATGTATTGTAAGACAAGAGCAGTTTGTAAATACTGCTTATCTACGTTTTAAGAATTTTAGAGGACGAAGTAATAACTTTGTAATATGGTAGCATTTAGAGGTTTAGCGATATTCTTTTGTTCATTAGTAAGCCGCCGGTTTCACCTGCGTAAACTACACGACTATAACTATTTCGTTTTTTCGCCTTATTTTCGAAAATTTATAATTTAAATTGTAGTATTTTTTTTATTTTTGTGAAATAATTTGTGAATTTATGTGAATATGAAAACTGAATTTTAATTGGCTTAGTCGTTTCTTAGATTAGCGTGCACAAACTTACAGATAAACAGATACATAGACAAACTGAAATTAAATAAAAAAAAACATTTTGGGTTCTATTACATTGATATATGCCCCCAATAATATATCTTCCATGTACAGACAGCGCTCGATTACATTTTTATTAAATGTATAGATTAGGGTAATTCAAATAATGTAAGCAATAATGTAAGCAGTAACACAATCAGAGCTTAGAGCTATGTCAGCCACGAAATTTCAATTTTGAACTTTTTGCTTTTTTAAGCTGTTTTTGCGGTTTTATTCTTTAAAGTAGCATAATTTACTTTACGTCCGTTAAATTTATTTTAAGGATGAGAAATTTCAATCAAACTGGGTTTCCTTGCATCTTCTTATACATATTTTACAAGCCAAATTTTATGATAGAGATATTCAAGTACTCTATCGGAAATCAAACGTTTTAACAAGTCTTATTGATAATGCATTCTCAAACTTACTGCTATAAATTAAAGTATATTTTTGATCGCTTATCATTGACTCTACTATCTACACTTTGATCGAAAGTAAATTGAATATTCAAAAAGCGACCGCTTAAACAGTTAACGAAGTCGACTGGATGTACATATATTGATGCGATAATAATTTTACAGCATATTACTCGGAAGCTTCTTACCTTGGAAAACTTATTAAAGCTTTCGATTCAGCCTCAAAAGCTCTTTTCAGAAAGCTGTATTTTGAAAATAATTGTATATTCTTTTACCCCACGCTGTCGTAGCGCGGTGTCATGTCTGACTGTTAACGCGATTGGTTGTGGGTTCGATTCCCACTTGGAGGCATGATCATTATTTAATTATTTTGATTTATCCGCTCTGGTGAACAAGACAAAGCGCGGTATTGAACTCCGCCACTCAACATGGAAAGTTTAAAACGGAGTATCTTGACAGTAGGTCCTCTCTGAATATTTTTCTATGCGGGAAAAAGTGTGAAGCTTTGGTTTGACAGAATGTTAATATGTTACGATTCGATTTTTATAGAAAATAAGTTATTTTATATAAAAATCATTTTATCGTTAAGGTTTATTACTACAAAGTTAATAATTTTTTTTTGATTTTGACGTTTAGGTCTTGTACATGATATCGTCTATCAAACCTAAAATAATAATAAGAACAATGTATTTTCCCACTAACTCTTTATGTTTTAGTTGTAAAACTAATTATAAGCCACTAAGAAATAATAAATCGAGCTCGATTTTTTACCTACGTTCTGTTATGAACGTACAACGTTTTTTTATAATTTACATAAATTATTTTAGTTCAAATAACTTCTTCACACTTTTTCCGCCCAGCACAGGGATTAAAGACATTGCGTGTTAAGTAGTGGAACTCAACGCCGCGTTTTGTTTTTAAAGGGCGAGGGATTGAAAATGACTTTAAATATAATTTAATTCAAAAAAGCTCAACCTTAACATATAAATGATACAAACAATAGAACATGTAATAAATATAAAAAATACAATTTTAAATGAAAAAATATGTAGCCTTTTACAACATTTATCATGATAAATGTGGCAAAATGCAACAAAGAAAAAACTCAAATATAGGTAGGCTTCATAAATAAATTTAATAATTTATTTAATTAAATTTATGAGGCCGTCTTAGCTGCGTATCCAAAATATTATTTGGAATAAAAATCTACATTTTAAATTTCATTACTAAATGAAATTAAATTGTAGAATATAACTTTTTTAAATGACTTGATCATATTTCATTGAACCGTATACAATTTTACTTAAAAAGGCTCAACAAGCGTTAAGCTAGTTTTAGATTAAATATTTGCTTTTATAACAAATATTGATCAAATAAATATGAGAGAGTATAATAAAAATGACACTATAGTAGTGAGCACAATGTGACGGCGTCTGCCTGTATACGCAATGATTGTGGGTTTGATTCCCATTCGGGGAAATAATAGTATTTAAATTATTTTCATTGCTCCGGTCTGGTGACAAGACAAATCGTGGCGTTGAGTTTCGTCACAAAACACGCAACGTTTCGGATTTGGGTGGTCAAGGTTCCCAAGGAACCCATATTTGATATATTGCGTGCCTCAACGCCACGCTTAGTCTTACCAAGACTGGGATATTAAAATAATTAATATGTAATCAGAAACATGGATACTTATATAAATAAAACATATTTAAATATAATCTCATTATAGACGTTATATCAAACGTTTACACCAAATTGAATAGAATCTCGAATAAATGCGTATGAACAAGCGCCTGGAGGCTGAAGATACACGAACAAAGCGAGCGCTGCATTGTCGTCCAAACCGCGCTTATTACATTTTGTATTGATAAAACATCTTTTGTAGTGTAAATGAACTTCACTGTATATATTTATGTTTTTTTTTTGTCATTAAGAAAGAAGTCTGGATTTGTAATAGGTAATTGTCGATGAAATATCTCTCTCAGGGGAAATGTTTTTTATTCTCCACTATATGAATGAAGCCCCATTGGCGTGTAAACGCGTTGCCGTAGCAGCGTGTACGTCACTTTGTCACTCAAAGATATGGTAGTATGTGTAAAATAAATGTATTATTTTATTAATTAATTGTATTTCTTATGCATTATTTAAAAATAATTACATTCCGCACTCCTCTATATAAACTATAACTGTGCCAAATTTCATTCTCATCCGTTCGCGTAATTTATTCGCTTCATTTATTATACAGATGTGAAAACAGTATTTTTATACACAACTTTTAAGTTTATAAGATGGACTAAGAAACTTGATAGAAACTGTATCAAAAATTACGTAAATGTATAAAATTATACTATTAGAGGCATAGCGTCTGACTATAAAAACGATGATTATAGGTTCAGATACACAGATAAAAAAAATATTACACATATATGCATCACAAATGAATTTAAAACAGGGTAGCGACCTGCCCGCGGCTTCGCCTGCGTAAACTACACAACTAAATAAACTATTCAGTTTTTTCACCTGCGTTCTCACTTATATCACAAACTTTGCTTAAATTTACAATTTAAATGTCTCTTTGTTTATAAACCCATTGGAATGAAATAAACACTAAATTCCCACATTAGAATAGTCCAAATTGTACTTAAATCGACTAAGCCGTTTCTGAGATTAGCGTGCACAAACGCACAGACATACATATTAACATAAAAGAAAATTAAAAATCATTGTTTTGGGTTCTATTATATCGATAAATGCCTCTAATAATATTTTTCCATATATCTTCCATGTACAGACAGTGATCAGATACAATTTTATTATATGCATAAATAAAAAAATAATACAATCATTGCAGTACGCAAAGGCGACCTTATCACTATATAATTTTTTCATAAAAAAAACAAACTGAAAAAGTATTTTTTTATTACCAAATATACAAGAAAAGGCGAAATGAAAGAGCACAAAAAAGTGTTAAGTGTCAAATGAAAGCTTATTGACCTTCATCAAGTCCAACTAGAAAATAAATTTGGGTTGTCTCAAACTAAACCGACTATCTGTCACGTTGATGACTCATTAGTTACTTGGAGGAGCATGTTCTGATAAATCTTGGGGATCCAGCCCATATTTTGCACTCACTCGGTAAGTAATTTTTCTTAGATAATTTACGTGTGATTTAAAGATAATAAGATATATTTGGGTTTTTGCGATTTTTATATAATTGAAATTTAATATTGTAACAGGATTTATTCAGGTTCACAGCTTTTCCCGCATACCACGGTGATCAGAGAGAATCTAGTGTCAAGACCCTAAGTTCTTAACTTTCCGCCCGAGCGACATATATTCACCGGTTTTGCCATATATAGTACTTACTCCTGTACACATTTTAATTAATTTATTTTAAACGGTAGGTCATCGTGGCGCAGTGGGCCAGCGTCTGTCTGTAAACGCGATTGGTTATCGGTTCGGTTCCCATTCGTTAGAATTATTATATTTAAAAAAATATTTCATTTCCATTTCTCCACTCCGTACCTAAGATAAAGCGCAGAATTGATTTCCGCAACTCAACACGCAATGTCACGATTTCGGGAGTAAAGTGTCGATCGGGGTTTTTGACATTAGGCACTCTGACGGGGGGGATATAAAAGAAAGATACCATTTGAATAAAAATGTAGGTTTGCTCAGTCGTAAATTGTAAAGTAAAGAAACCTATATTGTGTTCACATATTACAATTTAACTTTTGTCAGCAGCTTGCGGTGTTCATAATAACCTCAAAGCTGTAAAGTTTATTTTAAATTTATATAAGACTAGCCACCCGCTCACAGCTTCGCCTGCGGAAGCTACACGACTAAACTATTGCGTTGTTTCGCATGCCCGCCTTCTCACTTACACCACAAACTTTATTTAAATTTAAACTTTTTTATTTATGAACTAATTGAAATGAAATAAACACAAAATGTTGAGGAAAGTTTGCCAAAATACAATAATCAAAACATTTAAATCGGTTTGCTGTTTCTGAGATTAGCGTGCAAAAACGCACAGACAAACAGAAAAGAAAAGTCAAAAGCGTTGTTTTGAGTTTTATTATATTAAAAAATGACAGCGATACTTTTACATTTTTTGTATATGTTTAGTATATATATATATATATATATATATTTCTCCGAACTCTTCGTTTTCACCGGTATCTTACATCATCTAGAGATCTTATAGAAATCATTTTCAATTTGTATGAAGAAGAATTTTATATAAATATATCTTTTTTTGTAAATTAAAAATAATTAATATGTGCAACATATTGTTTTTGTAGTTTACGCGGGCCGCAAATGAACTATTACATAAACAAAAGCCAAAAAACTAAACAGAATATTTTAGAAAAATGAATAACTGCGCCATCGGGGTGCAGTGTGACAGCGTCTGACTGTATACGAGATGGATGTGGATTTGATCCCCACTCAAGAAAATGATTATATTTAAATTTTCATTTCTAATTTGTTCATTTCTCCGCTCTGGTGACAAGACAACGCGCAGCGTTGAGTTCTGTCCCTGAACACGCAATGTCTTAGATTTAGACACTAGGTTTTCTCTGCCTAGCCTGCTTAGCGGGAAGAAGTGTGAAACTTTTATTATAAAAAGAAATTATATATCAGGATTTGAATCCGCACCTCTTGGTAACTTGGTTCTCATCGAGATACGTCAAAGTTCTTACACGGTTGTTACGACTTATCTCTGTATGGTATTTTCTTTAAATTTCGCTACTTACAGATTACTACTTGTATTTAGTTCCAAGAAAAAAAATGCCAACGGATGGGAATTAATTAATGTTTTTTTATATATTAATATTTTTATAGTGTTATGTTATAATTCACACACTTAGTATACGAAACATATTTGAGAGAAACGTTTAATACGTACATACACCAAAATACAAACGCAAGTTGTTAAAATTAGCAAAGTATAAAAGTCCATGTGATATGTGCCGAGGGAGAAACTTGGAATTGAAAAATATACCGCAGAAATTGCAAGCCGACCGCACTCCCACCCGACGCCACCAGAACTTCAACAAAAACGCGGTACATTTCAAGCTGTCCGGAAAAATTGTTCTCAAATGAATTGGATATTTTATTACATGACAGGATGGACTATTATGATTTTATAATTTTGGACAGTTTTGTATTCTGTTTTTGGTAACAACAAAATATTTAATATATTTTGAATAACAGCAGCTTTGCGCTAAAGCGCACTAATTTCACACTAATTTCGAATTTATTATCCGTTCTCCATTTGGTCCGAAATTGAATTATGAAAAACTTCAAGCTAACTTCAGGAAAAATATCTATAATTTTGATTAACGAAAGTTATAAAAATTTGTTTTATCGCATAGCAGGCTCTCCGCACAAAATTTAGACATTGCATGTTGAACGGCGCAATTCAAGACGGCGCCGTCTCTTACCAAAATGGCGTAATGAAAATAATACAATAATTTTCTTAAATCAATAACTCCGAATAGGAATCGAACTACAAATAATAATGACACAATACGTACGTAATACAGTAGTATCACGAAAACGCTAAAAAGTCATCAAGCTAGCAAATTATTAATGAAATATCTTGTTAAAGTCGTATAAAATATAAATTAAAATAACCAAAAACACAAATCATTACAATGAATAAAGAAAAATATTTATATAGTAATTCCCAATATTAAACTTTTTATTACCCGCATATATCGAAGGCTAGTACAAATATTTAATGTATCGCCAACGTTTACTCGCTTGGCTTGTATTGATATCTTTGTTTGATCATACCAGCTATTTGACCATATTACACGTTGAGCAGCTCAATAAATCTTTTGATTTTTTTTAATTAATTTATTTAATCTTTAATTAATTTACCATATACCTACCAATATAAATAAAACTGCAGACAAGAAATTGATTTTTTCGTCCATCCAGAATAGTTTATTCATATCAAATTCTGTAAGTCTCTGGATAAATTGTAATTAGTGTTTAATCTATGATACTCTGGACCATATGGTAGGGTAGGGAAGAATTAATATCATAATTTTTATAATTTGTTCTATTCCCAAAGAAGTGTTATGCATTTTATATTTTTGGAGTTTCCATCTTTTGGCGGGGCATCTGGCTATGTGTCCTGCCCATTTCCACTTTTGCCCTAAACTGTCATGAAATGCATCTTTGATGTTGCTTTTTTTTTAAAAAAGAAACAAAATATTACTTTTCAATTTGGAATCAATTTTTTTTTATATGATTATTCATTGTGTTCTTTTATTTTTGTGCTAATATATTGTAAAATATTTTGTATTATTAAAATGGAGTTGGGTATAAAAGAGAATCACTGTGATTGCATCACATAACGTAGGTATGGTACTAAATACAATTTTTAAAACTCTCCATACGCTTGGTATTTGTCAAATGTTTGTGTACCTGGCTATTGATAGGTACAATGGAACCTTCTCTGTTTATGACAGCAAAAGATTTGGCCGTAACGTAGTGTTCGTAAGAAAAAGGGCGATTAAAGCAGTAAGTGAAAGAGTTCTAAGAAATTTTGTGCGAAAGCAAATAATTTTATTTCGGGAGATGAAAATAGCACCTAGAACCATGTCTCGTACTTTAAAAGATGACTGAGGACTTGCAGCCTATAAAAGACGCACTGGTCCTTTTTAACTGATAATTTAAAAAAATAATAGGGTGGTAGAATCAAAACAACTTCTTAAGCGGTACACAAAGGTAGGTCATAAAAAAAAATATTATATTATGTTGGTATGAGACAATTTTTACAATTGACCAATATTTTAACAAACAAAATAACCGTATTTATGCTGAAAGCTCTAAACAAGCTTCCCAATTAGTCAACAGAGTACGACGTGGGCATTATCCGACTTCATATAGTTTGGAGTGTTAGCTATGAAGGAGTGATTGAGCCATATTTTTGTGAAAAAAGTGATATGTTAATAAAAACATCTGCACAAGTGTATCTAGATACAATTCTTGAGAAGGGTCACTACCTTCTCAAGAATGAAGAAGTCCCTTAACAACACCATATTCAATAACCAAGAATGGGTTCTGCAAGACTCGGCGCCTGGTCATAAATGGATCGATCCACCCAATCTTGGTTAGAAACGAACATTCCGGACTTTCGCAAGCCACTGGGTTATGATTTATGGTCAGTTTTAGAGAGTAACGCATGCTCTAAGCGCCATGATAATTTGGAGTCCCTAAAACAATAGATAAGATTTTCAGTAAAGAATTTTTCTCATAGAAAAAGAGGGTGCTGCTATTAATAACTGGCCTGAACGTTTAAAGGAGTGTATTGCAACCAATGGATATAACTGTAAATAAGCTTCATAAATGTTTAATAGTTTTTTATGAATGTATTAAACTAACATACTGTAATTGTAATACTGTTACGAACAATAAAAGAAATGTTTTTCTTTGTAACACTATTTATGGCAAAACTAAGTGTATATGTATATTTATATCATACCTATACAATACTAGTTACATAAATAAAATATAGTTTCTTTACATACGATTCGTAAATCCCTTTTGACATTGATGTATGAGTAAGATAATTTTGTATTTATATACTAATTACTGTGTGATGTAGTAGTTGTACAGGGTATGGAATGCAATGGACGCTTTGTTTTTCTTTTTTAAGAATATTTCTTGTGTTTTAACTTTTTCAATTAACTAATGTCATATCTTTTTGGTATGACATAACATTAAAACATTAACATTATCTTAAGTAAAAGAGAAAGAAACCTGGCAATATCAAGTTTAAAATCAATTAAACTGTGAACTTATAAATTAAACCTGCAAAATTCTTAAATATATTCTAAGCCTTACTGTTTCACAATGGTTGTCTGAATAAAAAAAGCATTTAATATAAAATAAAAATATATATTTACACAGCTGTGTGATATGTGCTTAAATCAAAATGTAAATCTCGAGATTAAGCGATGAGAACTGAATCGTATGGGCAAGTGATAAGGCTCTGGACACACTGTTTTAAAATATTATTCATATATAATTAATATTTTATACATTTTTACCCCGGCCAAAACAACTCATTTTGAACCCGCGCCTCTTGAAAACCGTTCAAGAACGGTAATTTATTCATATAAAATAAAAATATATATGAATATAAAATAAAAATGGTATATAATAAAAATGTCACTGATCTGCTATTGGTGTATTGAAGATATATGGAAAAAAATATTATTGAAGGCATTTAATAATATAATAGAACCATAACAATAATTTTTAATTTTCTTTTCTGTTTATCTGTTTGTCTATGCGTTTGTGCACGCTAATCTCAGAAACGGCTCAACCGATGTAAATGCAGTTATAACTATAGTATTTTGGTAGGATTTCTTTAACATTTTATGTTTATCTCATTTCAATTAGTTAATAAATAAAAAAGTAACAACTATTTAAATTATAAATTTAAGCAAAGTTTGTGATTTAAGTGAGAAAGCGGATAGACGGCAAAATGAAATAGTTTAGTCGTGTAGCTTACGCAGGCGAAGCCGCGAGCGGGTCGTTAGTACTATAATATATTCAGCTAGTGTTAACACTTTTAGATCTAAATTGAGTTTAATAACAAAAGCTGTCTGCATGGAAATGTGCCTATTAAGTTGCGTCTCGCATCACAAGTAGGTTTATAATTTTATGAAATAAAATGATAAATTTTGATTTTTATGTAATGTCATTGTATATGTTTAAAATATACATATAATTTCTAGCTATTTGTATTGTAGTAATGAACTAATTAATAAGTAGCTTGAAATTGCAACTTTTAAAAAAGTCTATATATGTCCTATATTCAAAAAGATTCACGAAGAAAATATAATGATTTGAATGATTGTGTGTCTCTATCTATTTATAGATATAAATATTTAAATAAATAAAAATTATAGTCTTCATTTGTAAGTTATTGAAGAAACAATGTGATAATATTTTTTATTTGCTTCAGCGTATACAGTAACAGACTTCTACTACTTTCCTATATACTAATACACATATATCAGACGTAATTAAGGCATTAATTAACTGATTTTATTACGTTATTAACGTTGCATATGTAATGGAAGGCGCGGTTTACTTTACCAATATTTATTATAGTGTATTTATCAGTGTTTGACTTAAGAATTTATTTTACTAATGCAATCATTTATTGGATCATTGGGTCAGTCAGTATAGTGAACGGGAAAGTGAGTCAGTCAGTCAGCAAGTTAATAAGTATGCGAGTCAGTGAACGAATGTGTAAGTGATTATATAAGGTGTGGAAAGTGACATGGAAAGACCGCTTCGAAAACTTGCTTTTTATTATATAAATAATAATGTCGCCGGTATTACTGAAAATATAATGACACACAATTGCAACCACTTTACTTATGAAAATAATTCAATTAGTTATGCATCTATGAAAGTAACCAAACGCACAGACTTCATACATTTTAAATACTATACAATTCTCGCTTGTAGCTTTTTGATGAATATTTAAAGCTTCCTGTTTGGCATAATGTGCTAATAAGCTGCTGAAAGAGCTATTGTTGAATGTTAATTTTTTGAAAATTTACATACTCTCCCAGATCTGATGTGTTATATACTCGTATGTAGATACAATACTATATTGTTATACAACGGACCTAACCTCCTTGCCAGGACGACCAGGGTAACGAGAAAATACTTTTAAGCGTAGGTTTTAAGTTTTTATAAAATTGTTTTTGATTATTTTTAGTGAATATAATTATAATGTAAAACCTCAGTACAATCAAATAAAAATATTTTTGTATCGCAATAAGGACTGAATTTTGTTATAAATTTTAATATTCTATTTTCATAAAACAATAAGTAAAAGATTTGAGATAATAAAATCCAAGTAAAGAAATGTACAAATTAAATAGATGATGTGGCCACGGTGGATGAAGTAAGTCGGCGTCCAACTTTATGTAAGTTCAATTTCTACTCGAAGGACTGCTTCTATTAAATTTTTTTAAATAGGTTGATTTATACTAGTTAACACTATAAAAGTCTCCAATTCAGGCTAAAAGCGGAGAATGGAGAGTCTTGACACTAGGTTCTCTTTGCCTGCCCAGCTATGTCAGAAAAAGCGTGAACCTTATAGAAAAAACTGAATAACATAGTAAGGAAAAAATCACTTAACTTAGTATATAAAATGAAATTTAAAGTGTAATTTGCTATGCAATTTCCACTTTCATGCTAAGTTGCCTCAATCTCAGTTATAGTGCAAGTTCATCTACAGATTTAAAGTATTAAGCATCTGTGCGAAACTTTAATTTTCGCAAGCAAAAGCTTCGAAAACTCTTCCGCTATTTCGTTATGCAAATAAGTAATAATTTAATGATATTTAAGAAACATAATCCTTTTCCAGTAATTATTTTCTGATATTTACCATAAAATCATACTAGCGAATATGCATTATCTGATGTTAGCTAGATCCATACATTTTAATAATAAAAAGTATATATTCACTTTATTTCATACAAATATCAGCGTCCGCCTCGCGGCTATCGCGTGAACTATAGCTGTATTTTTGTAAAACAATGAAATTAATAAAGATGGGAAAAAAGAGTAAAAGCCTATGTTCATAGGAAGACCTTCAAATATCTCCATAAAAAAAATCATCACAAATGGTTCTGTGGTTTAGCCGTGATGACGTCACAGACAGACAGGCACTTGCCTTGTAGCAGAGACATAATAAAACATAATAGTTGTGGGCCACTTAGCTAGACTTACATCTATAAGTGTAGTATTTAAAGGATTCAACGACACTATGTTTCTAAACGAATGGAAAGTGGAGCTCGAAGTGATTTGTTAATAGTATGTTGATAAAAGAAAACACATTTAGTAAACGTGAACTTGACCGGTTTTCAAGAGGCGCGGGTTCAAATTCTGCTGCGTTGAAATTTTTATACGTTTTTTAAACACTTTAAAAATGTAAAAAAAAAGTATTTTGATCTGGGTATCAAATATATGTAATCTGGGAAATGAGGAAAATGTGGGGATCTTATTTACCTTTTGTTTTAATACAAAATAATCTTTTATTTATGGTTAGTAAAGTGCCCCATTAAGTTCCAAATTTAAAAAAGGGACTAATCGTTCACTAGATTCTCTCTGCCTACTTTACAAAGTGCAAATAACGTATTAAATTAGAATTAAAAATAAAAAAAAACTGTTTTTTCTCAAACCTTAGTTCTAAATAAGCTACAAGTATGAAAAACCGGTTTTAGATTCAAAATTGTAAGTGCACAATTTGAGGCTATCGTGGTGCAATGGGATAGCTTCTGGCTGCAACCGATTGCTTGTAGGTTCAACCCCTGCTCGGAGATATGGTTATATTTAAACTATTTTTCTTTCTTCACTCTGGTACAAGATAAGGCGACGCGTTAAAATCCGCCACTCTAGAAGCAATGCTTTGAATTCGGTGGGAAATAGGAGTTCTCCCTGACCACCATACTATGTGGGAAAAAACATGATACGGCAAAAAAGGATATACACTAATATCTGATAAACTAGTTTCGTTTAATAATATATTCAGTTTATTTGTTTGAATTTAAAAGTCAATTCAAAATTAGCAAACAGCCAATTTTCTTGGGTTATAAATATGCTAAGTTGCTTCGATAAAGTAACCCTCTTCGTATAATCTAGGTGCATTTAATTTTAATTCCACTCAGGGCCTCTCAAATGCTCAAACAATTTAAAAAAAGAACTAAAAAATTCTTTACGTCTAGGTCTTAGGAGATATTAACCATACCCTAAAGTTATCTTTGGAGAATATAACAATTAAAATATTTTTTTCTCTTGTTACTTTATTTTCTACAATTCGACGTTAATTCATTGTGTTAAAATTATCCTACATATTTAGGAGAAGCGGCATCACGGCGCAGTGGGACAACATCTGACTGGAAATGCGATTGGTTATGGGTGCGATCCCCACTTGGGGAACGTTTAAAATTAAATTATTTTCATATCTCCTCTTTGGTAATACAAAGCGCGGCGTTGAGTTCCACCACTCAATACGCTACGTCTTGATTTCGGACGAGCGATATACTAAGAGCGATATACTAAAAATATAAAAAATATATATGATTAGAAGTGGACAACGTAATGTTATATGAGTATCATACAAGTAGAGTGTAAAGGATTTCGAACCCGTGTCTTTTGGAAACCGTCGATTATAAAGTATTAATTAATTTGCCCGCAAAAAAACGCCAAAAATACGACAAATCCTAAAACAAGACATTTTGTAATATATTATTAACTAGATTATTCTATAACTATTATTATTATTCTATTATTCTTAAGTTAGTTTGAAAACTTCTGCTAGAGGTAGACTATCGCTTCGCTAATTACAGGACTCGCCGTCGTACGTAATACAGTCTAATTGTTACCGTCTCTTTGGTGCATTTATAAGGAACTCTTTGAATTTCTTGATATCTTATCTTTTATTAACGTTTGTGAAGTGCATTTAAATATAAATACCTAAGAATAATGTAAAATCGTTTTCAAATATCAAGCTTGCAATGCTTTAGAAGCAAGAAATGCTTTAGATGTGTAAAGTACCTTATATTGTCTATTTTTTTCTCTTTATGATTTCTAGTTCTTTGCATTTTTTTAAATTTAATATAAACAAAATATTCATCCATACTAATATTATGATTCATGATCAGTCAGACGCTGTTCTTCTCTGCCACGATGACATCAATATATCATTATTCCAAAAATATAAACCTATCGACATCGTATAATTTTCACTGCCTACAATTTTCTTTGTATGTTTTCAAACGGGAACAATCACATGCAATTAATAGAACTATTTAATGTGTATTTAGAACAACATTTTCAGCTATTGAGTGTATTTTTTGATCTCGCTTCAAAGCTATTTCTGGGACATTGACCAATAGGCATTTGACAGGCAATTTCAAAGAAAAAAGGAACCGAAGGGGAATGAGTCGTGAAAATGCCCGTTTCTGTTCAGTTACAGATTTTTTAAGCTTTCATTTATTTTTAGCGTTTTATTTATCAATTTGATTAAGTTGAGATTATATATATATATATATATATATATTTTTTTTTTTTTTTTTTTTTTTTTTTTTTTTTTTTTTTTTTTTTTTTTTTTTTTTTTTTTTTTTTTTTTTTTTTTTTTTTTTTTTTTTTTTTTTTTTTTTTTTTTTTTTTTTTTTTTTTTTTTTTTTTTTTTTTTTTTTTTTTTTTTTTTTTTTTTTTTTTTTTTTTTTTTTTTTTTTTTTTTTTTTTTTTTTTTTTTTTTTTTTTTTTTTTTTTTTTTTTTTTTTTTTTTTTTTTTTTTTTTTTTTTTTTTTTTTTTTTTTTTTTTTTTTTTTTTTTTTTTTTTTTTTTTTTTTTTTTTTTTTTTTTTTTTTTTTTTTTTTTTTTTTTTTTTTTTTTTTTTTTTTTTTTTTTTTTTTTTTTTTTTTTTTTTTTTTTTTTTTTTTTTTTTTTTTTTTTTTTATATATATATATATATATATATATATATATAATGTTACCATCAAAAGCTAAATTTGATGTAATTATTTTGTTATTATATATTATACGTAGATAAAAGACCCCATCGTCGCAATTTTGTGGCGCAGTCTTAAAACGTTTGATTAATATTAAACTTAACTATTTATATTCGTATACACTGTATATATAGTAATCTGCAAATTCTTATTTAACACCCATAACTTTTCTGTTTTTAAGAATTATACAGATTGTTATTACAAAATATTACACGGCAATTTTTTTTACTTTTATCAAAAAAAAACTGTTAGTAAGTTGTAACATATTATGACAATATGGTAGTTATAAATGTCTGGCAACAAGATGTTGAATAAACCTAGTTATTTCAAAAACCAACTTCTGTTGAAATCATTTCTATGGTCTTCTCAACTTCTATTGATACCATTTCAGACTTTCAAATTTATCACTTGTACCTTTTGTAATTTCAGTCATATGTGTAAAAACAAAATGACGAACGGCCTTTTAAGAATATAAAAATAAGACGGTTTTTGCAGCTTCACGCTTTTCCGCATGGCATGTCATAGAGAACCTAGTGTCCTGACACTCGATTCTCTACTCCGTTCTCCACTTTCTGCCCGAAATCGAGATATTGCGTGTTGAGTGGTGAAACTTCACACCACGCTTTGCTTTAGGTACCAGAGTGGAGAGATGAAAACTATTTAAATATAATCATTTCTTGAGTTGGAATCGAACCCACAACCAATCGCGTTTACAGTCAGACGCGGTCCCCCTGCGCCAATGGGCTCGATATAAGATTTTTTTAACCATAAAATTAAATACAGCAACTGTTATTTTAAATTTAACAACCTTGTTCTACGATATTTTTATTTCTCAAAGAAACGACACGTCAATTTTAAATTGAAGTCGTCATTCAATTAATTGAAAGAACATTCTATTGAAGTCACATTTATTTGGCCTTTAAGTTTCTGGACATTCTGAAAGGAACTTTTCCTTTTTTACTATTACATGTGTCTATTATTTCGTAAAATCTTTATCCTTTATTGTAGTTGAGTGAAATTTGAGGTCTTAATATAATTTTCTCATCGTATTTAGACCTGCAAATTAATATTAATCATATATTATTAATTTCATATAATGTAGCTGACTGTACTTTTACAAATATTTACAAATATTTTGCAACGGTTCTGAAGAAGGTTGCCGGTTTTGGCTGGATGTGGAAGGCGGAGGACGGGAACCTCTGGCGCACCGTGGGGGAGGCTTACATCTAGCAGTGGACAGAAAAAGGCTGATTTGATTGAATAAGACATATCAGTATATTATTTCTGATAACCTTGCATGATGTGAGGTTTTTTTCCTGGCACTGTGTTTCAGTTTGAAATTAATCAGTTAATATTTTTTTCTCAATGCAAATACAGTTTTTTAATATATATATATATATATAGGTTATTTGAATAAAATTAGTACTTTTGTGAAATATCATGATAAATTCTAAAAAAAAATAAACTTAATTACTTGGTGTGCTCCTCCCATAAAATCTGGCGACGAATTATCTTATACACTTTGTTACTATGTCTTAACTCATAGCAGCCAGAGCTACGAAGTCCGGTTTTGCTGTAATATTATTTTATATAAAATGACTTACGTTCACATAGTTTTTAAGTTTTAGATGTTATTATGAAGGCATTGGTATTGGATTTCTCACGATTTCTCTTTTTTATCTAATTACTGATCTCTCTTAAGCACTTTAATATGAATATTGCTAGATGGGCTTTTTCCCTACGCCTTAATTTTGCCCATATAAAGAGATTGTGCTTTGAAAGGGATCCCACTTTGAACAGGATTCAAAGAATTTATATCCATATTAACTGGGTAGCATTAAATATTCACTTACATTCGTATCACACCTAATTAACAACTTGTTAAGTTAACTATTACAGCTGTAGTGATATTAGTTTATATACATTGGTTCGAATCTACGCTTTTTGCTGTACGGCAGGGTGGACAGTGAGAACCTAGTGTCAAACTCTGATCTCCACTTTCCGCCCGAAATAGCTTTACACAACGCCGCGAGGCCTTTGACCAGAGAGAGGTAAAGAGAATACCTATACAATAAAATAAAATTGGAACGTCGTTTAGTCGCTCGATTTGAGATTAAAGCCAAATTCAATCGCGTTCACAGTAAGACACTATCGTAGTGTGCCACGATGCAAGCAATACTCACTTTTGTACAATGCAGTCGAGTAATTGCCTATTGAGAGCTGTACTTGTAAAAAGGTTTGGCGATACACAATCAAATTTTTCATTAACTCTAAACAAAGAGGCCACCCCCAGTACTGTCTCTGTTTTGTTAATCCAGGTAACTAACGGCCCGCCATGGTCATTCTATGAGAAAATTTAAGTATATAGCAAAAAAAATATGTTTTTTTTACATTTTGCATGTAATAACCATAAAGAAATGTTGTCAAGACGTAACGGACGCATGTATGTCTAATATAGCTAAAGTAGTTTGAAATTCAATGAATTCAAAGAGAACGGAACGCTACACGCTACGCTTTTTTCGCTATAATTAACCTCTTCATACATGCTCTCCTCTCCGAAGGGGGTTTTCATGCCTGTCACGTGTCGTTCCTCCAGTATATTCTACAATGTGTTTTCGAAAATCAACCGAGGTTCAACCGTTCCTCACTTACCGCCTTTACATCATATGTATTTAATTTTACCACTTTATCCATTAATATTTTTTTACTTTTAGCAATCTGAGCACGTTTTTTTATAAGTTTATATTATAAAATTAGAAATAGGCAGTATTTTTTTTTATTATAATATGAATAATTTTTCTTTTTACTTATTACATAGAATATTGAAGTTAATTGTAAAAATGTTCTCTCCTTTTATCTTGTACATATTATTAAATATTTTAATTAAACACACATTAATTCAAGCTAAATAAGATTTCGGTCAAGTTTGTGATGTAAATAAAGTGTATTTAAATTGAAATGTTTCTACATTAATTACAACCAATTTGTTATATTTTATTCACAAAATATAATAGATGAGGTATTAAGTGATATCTGTTTTACCATCTTATTATTTGAAATGAGTGTGAGTTCGATTTCCGCGCATGAGAATGTTCATTTGTTTCCAGCTTCAGACAGTTTCTCCCATTTCAAAGTAAAGATAATCTAGTGTCACAAAATGCCGCGCTTCTTGTTATCCAATGCGGAGAAATTAAATTAATTTAATTATAATTACTTCACTGTGTAGGCATCGAACCTACTGCCAATCGCGTTTACAGTCAGACGTAGTCTCCCACTGCCCTTAATGTGGAAACGTTCATATTTATAAAATAAGCGTCGCTTTTTTAAGCTAGTTAAATTCCTAAATAAACGGTTTTAAGCGTTCCAGTTAAGCCTAGCTCATTTCGCCAATGTCATATTGAGCACTTAAATTTTGTAGTTCCATTTAATTAGTACATATAGTTAAATAAAAGTTTATAATTAAATACTAATATTTCGAAGTATTTTTATCTTAATGAAATTGAATGTATAAAGGTTATGTCACTATTATGAAAACGTTGGCTTTCTGCACTTCTCCATATAAACATTCATTTTAACAATACCAAATGTTTATGTAGCCATTTATATAAGCCTTATATCACTTTGATTTTGAAATAGCTTTATAAAATATAAACAAATATTTTCTTTGAATTTTGAGTGCAAATAAAAATCTAATTGGATTGCAAAAAACAAAATCTATCTACACATATTTAGAAATTCCTAAGAATTCCTAAGTGTGCGATATTAATTTACAATAACACTTTTTATTGTTCGTTTAAATATAAGGAACGCTTTATATAAACAAAAAAGAAAGCCAACCAACTAAAATAACAAAAAACAAAAACAACAATTAACTACCGCGAAATTACTTTTAATATGTATTTATAGACGAAATGTCTGCTTATAGACGAAAAATTATAATATGTAAGAAATCATAATTGTGACTCTGACAATGTAACGGTTCGATAGACCATGTTATTTGACGAAATAAAAAGTTCGCTCGTTCGTAATTTATCTATAAATTATCTGTGCACAAATTTTAAAGTAAATTTGCTTATTTTAAAGTACAAACTTGTTGCATTCATATGTAAAGTAGAAATGCCGTTTTAAAAAATGAGTAATACTCACTTGACATATTCCACGCATTATAGTAGAATATTCTGTCGTGTTTGCTTCGCTTTTGTTTCTAAGGTACTGTACACTCATTCTCTGTAATATGAATGGATAATATGTCACTTTGATTAATTTATTGCAATCTAAATCTAAGAAGCTGACTTCTTCCAGACTTCTTGCTGACCTGTATCAGAATACAGGTACCTATTTTGAAAATTTGTCTGCCTGGTGAATGAATGCCATGCTGCATAATCAGACGCCGACAACATTATAGTATAACTATATTGTTATCCGACACGCAAAGTGTTTCTGTAATTTCTAACGCGAAACCTTTTAAAATTTCTCGGCTCCGAGGAGAATCTCTGGAATTCTAAGAAGTTTTTACTACTAATAGCGATAAATCTTAGAATATACATTTATCTCTACAATGAGGCGAGATTTCATTTGCATTTTTAACTTTTTTAAATTATTTTCATAGAGCTTTACCACCTTAGAGTTTAAAACCTTTGTTATATTTTTTCCAATATTGTAAATTCTCTTGAAATAGAAAAGAATAATTTGGCAAGCAGCTACAATTTCTTTTCTATAACAAAGAGAACGTGCATTCGAAATCTCAGTGCATGCGAATAAAATCTAATTGGATCAGTAAATGGCTTCGTAACAATGTACCGGAGAAACTGAAAAATGTAAGTAGGGTTAAGTTTTTACTAAATGTAAAAGATATATAGCGTATTAATTACATCTAAATAGTGCGACAACGTTATTGTTGATTGTAAGTTCGATTCCCACTTAAGAAAATGCTTATATGTATTTAAAATATTTTTTATTTTTCGTACATCCAGAAGACAAAGCGCGGCGTTTTCTATGAACAGTTAAAAGAATGAGGGGCCCAAAGTAAGCAGGCCCTTCGTTATATATGAAGAAAAACAAAAAAAAAGTTAAGGTAGTGTTACTTAACAAACAATTAACAGGTTCAAGTTAGATTTATTTGTACAGAACTAGTGCCAGTCTGTCAACAAAATATTTCCAAATTCTAGAGACACAACTGTAATGAGCCGAAACCATTAAGCAGTCTATGGTGTCACCGGGCGGATGCAGGTGTAATCGCGTTTCGGGGATAACGTGCCGGTAAGCAGAAATGAAAGCACAATCACGTGTCCAAACTCATCTTACTTGTAAATCTAACAGCTGAAGAAAATATATGAAACGTTTTGGAAATGTAGAAAGAAGTACTTACCTGCAAATCATATGGATCACTATTAAGTTGATCATTATTTTCACCATTTTCATAAAGTTTGCTTGGCTCAAATGTACAAATCATATATTTGTCAATAATCTGGCCCAAATTAGGATCTGTGAAATATTTCCTGCATCTATCTTTTGGAATTATAATACTTGCTACAAAGCGAAGTTTTTCTTGATTTAGGTCAGCTTTGTCACCTTCCTTGGAGGTAAATTAAAGTTATTGGGTAAACATTTATATGTAATGCGAAACTTTTTTATCTACATTTATCTACACCTAGCGCTGTTTTCATCACAATTTCTCTAACAAAAATCTACGGAACATAAACATTTGCTTAAAGTATCGAAAGTGGCTCATAAACTTATGAATGTATATATACAAATAAATAGAAGCATCAGTATTATACCATTCGCCATTTTTTCTGAGAACCCCATCCCAACATCATCACGTGTATATAAGCCTTCTCGCGTTCCAAATCAAAATTGACACTTATTTCCTTAGGTTGATACGAACAATATGTTATAAAGTCTGCATCGTCATATTTATAGGCTTTGTCCACTTTTACCAATGCTATGTCTAGTTTAGACCAAGCATCTATTTCACCGTAGTTTAAGTTGTACTCTACAATGAAGTTGAAGATGACAAGTCAATATATAAAGCCATGGAATATTTCTGTTAATCTTGTTTCTATTTGAGGAAATATTTAAAGGAAATATTTTAATATAACAAGGAAAAAAAAATTTTTTGATTTATATATTACAATGGGAAATAACAATGATTTAATCATACATGACACATGGGTATGATACCTTCTTGATGTAGAATGAATTAGTACACCTCAACAATTAACAGATATTGAGAGGAATCTAAGGCAAGTCTGACCACACACAAAGTATACACGTGACAGAGCTGGAGAGCTGGAGCTTTTAGCTAACTTCAACATCTGGTGGACCTTGTCGGTGTATACACTTGTGGTGTTGAGAGCCTGCGCCGCGTTAACCAGGAGACACTAAAGTAATATTCTAGAGAATTATAGATCTACAAAAATACTGCAAAAAACTCACAATACCTACTTTATTGTTCAAAATTTTAATGAAAAACAGTACGTTATTTTTGAGGATGTTTTCTTCTGTCGGGATTTACGCCGTTAAAACTTTTTGACACACTAATTTTCACGCAGGTGAAGCCGCGGGCACAGCCAGTTTATAATATTAATCGACGTTAATGTAATTTGTAAAATAGAAGTGTCTAACTCGCTTAAACATCACTTAGCTTTATTTGAGTTCATAATGTAAGTTAACGGTTAATGAAACAAATAATACTAAGGAAAAAAGGATACAGAGCAAGTATTTTTAGTATTTATATATTCAAATAATAAAACTCTTTTTCAATGTATAAAAAAACTAAATATTTATAAATTCCGTAAACGTGTGATGACTACGGATTCAATGAAAAGCGATTTCTAATATTTTGCTTGCTTCTCCGTTTGTCTGTAACTGTATGATACCAAGAGCTATCTAAGTCTGAATATGAATGTAGAACTTGCAAAATATGCTATTATTAATTAAATCTACCTACCAACAGGTACATAAGTGTAAACAACCCGCCTCTTTGTATTTTTAAAACATGCGTCTTTGTCTAGATCCGACAATTTAACGTATTTATTGTAACCGGCCACCACGTATGCTTTGTCTACGTCTTCTATACAAGCCGCCGAGGTCAATATGTGTTGAGGATGAATGATGGCGCCACCGCATATCCAAGTGTCGTAGGTGCGGTGCGATTCTTCGGATGATATTAAATAAATCTATAAAAATAAATATATATTTTAGCTTCTCGGAGTAAAGATCCTCCGTAGCAGGGTGAGCCCAGAGACCTAATGTTAAGACAATTCAATTGAAACGTTCGGTGATGAGTGCCTGAGTGGAACTCAACGCCGAAACATTGTTATAGTTTAAATATAATTTAAACAAACATATTATTAGAAAACGTATAAAAATTTTGTAACGACCGTCTTCGAAACCGTCCAAGAAAATGTTATACGTTTCCTAAAAATATATATTTTTCAATTTACTAAGTGTGTTCAAATTAAACAATTAACGTTAAAGAACGTTAAAACAATTATTACACGGACACGGACTACTGTAAAGTGTTCGAAACGACGGGTTCTAAAATGTATTTTCGAATATTAATATTATACGCGATTAATCCGGTTAAAAATTGTTTTATTTCAAAATTATAAAATATAGTTAAAGACGTATGTATCTACCCCTTTATAGTCACTGTATGTTAGGCGTTACCTAACTCTGTATTGTATCATCTTGGACCGTGGGTAGATATTAAAAAATATAAACATTTCACATACAAAAATACAAGCGTCATTTCTGGGCCACACTGGCATTTGATATTATTTAGAATTAGATATTTTAAATATTTTGGAAATTATAGTTATATATAACTATAATTTGTAAATGGTATACCATATATTGTTTCTGTGTTGTTGTTAGATTCCCACGTACTATCCTACGCTGAGCATATACACCTGTAAATAAATACAAAATACTTATATAAGTGTAGCAAGAATTTCATTATATTTCAAAGGTAAAGAAAAAACTTTTACGTAAATTATGCGATAGATATTTCTCAGTAAGAAATGTATAGATAAAGTACGAAGCTAATGTGAAAGTGCATTAGAAATACGTTTAATTAAAAAGATTACCCGCAACCAAGTGTTTCACGTACACTTTTGTATAAAGTGTAGGTGACACTTGCCAAGTCATTGGGCATTTTTATGGGTTATTATAATATTAAGGATTACCATATTTATGTACATTTTTTGTTTGTTCATTTATTTAATTTAAATTTAGATATTTTAAGAACGCAAGAAGCATTTATTGAATGAAGGTCTATATTAGTCGTACCCTACGGACAGTACACCGTGGCATAATTGTACTCTATAGGTATAAAAATTAAAAAAGTTAAAAATATGTTTGTATAATTTTAATTAAGAAGCCGTTTTATATTCAATATGTTAAGTAGGGTAATTTGCGCCCGAGGCACAGATTTTCTGTTGTATTTTAAAAATTTTACACTTTATTACATATACATTTCCACGTTAGCAATTATTCTGTGTGTATTTTTAACTTATCTTACGTTACTATTGTGTGTGTGTGTGTGTAAGAGGTAGACAAGACATATAATAATAATATTCTTGATTGTACAGACATTAAAAATATTAAAATAATTAAACTGTACAACTGTGCACTTCCAGGCAACCTTAAGGCAGAAATAATAAAATATATAATTATATATACCATACATAAGATATTAATAGTACTAGAAAACACTGTTCACTCAATTACAAAATTGGGCATTATTGGATTGTCTCACTAGACCCATAGCATACCCATATATGAAAATAATCAATAAAAATTAAATAACCACGCCACGGTAACGATCTCATATATTTCAATAATAAAAAAATATTCGTAATACAATTGGTGCCCATAAAATAAGTCTACACAATGGCTTGTCAGCCTCTTTATAATGTGTAAGACTAACTTCTTTCTTTTTGCCGCATAGAAGGAGAGTCAGAAAGAACCTACTAGCCCGAAATCGAGACATTGCACGTTGAGGGTGGAACTCAACGCCGCGCTTGGTCTTCTTATCAGACCCAAACACAACCAATCGCGTTTACAGTTAGACACCGTCGATGTCGAGACTAAAAATATTTATCTATTATGACTTTTGATAAAGCTATTAAAATATTTGTTTACTTTTGTGTATTTTTTTAAGCAAACATTAAAACTTACTGTTGTGTAAAAAAGTTAGAAGAAAAAATAGATTTTGTGGTATCCATATTAAGCGCGACATTTCGTTTCATGTGTCAGCGATAGGCTTGACCGCATGCGCAAATTGTAATTAATATACCTACATACTTCTTAGTAACGGTCTTGCCTTTTATTTATTTACTAGCGACCCGCTCGCGGCTTCGCCCGCGACTATAGCTGTTTTGTATTTTCAGCGGCCTTTTAACGAAAACTGCCCACCATACTGAACAACTTTTACTAAGGAAGCAATTACTTATTCAAAGTCAAGTCCAATCATAGTCAAATAATTTTATTAAAAATAAGAAGTTACATAAACATTTTGAACGTCAAACAATTTACTACCAGTTCACTAATGTTAATGCCTCAGACCTGACAAAAACCGGCAGAGAAAGTGCGCATCACGTTGAACAAATTGTGTTAAGGCGGATTTTACTAATTTCCTATTGTTAAAAGATGAAGAAAAGATTTGTTTTCGGTATTCATTGCCTAAAAATATAATTAGTTATATATGGGAGGCAATATCACCTGTATCGCTTCCGCTATCGCTACCGTTACCGCGACCGCTACCGCTATCGCTACCGCTATCACTACCGCTACCGCTATCGCTACCGCTATCGCTACCGCTATCGCTACCGCTATCGCTACCGCTATCGCTACCGCTATCGCTACCGCTACCGCTATCGAAATCGCTTCCGCTTAATGCGGCATTGATTTATTTCTTATAGTTTAGCTGGTCTTTTATGGTACTTCAAAAGATTTTCCAGATATTTAATTGTTATATGACAATAGAAAATGTCTATCACATTGAATATATCTTAAAATGTTATATGTCCACAGCAAATGCTGTTATTTGTTATAGTTTAGCTAGACTTATATGGTTTTTCATCAAATGATCTAGATCTTTAATTTTTATGAGTCTACGAATAACGTTTATCACGCTGAACAACTTGTATTAATGTGTAGTTACCTGATTTCTTATGATTTAGCTGGTCCATTTTGGTTCTACATCAGATGTTCCACTTTTCGAAATCCATTATACCCTTAAGCCTGTTCAGGTTTAAAAGAAATACAAATAAAAAGTTCATACATCCAGTAACTACGCTGATGTGACGTACAAACTGACAAACAGACAGACAAAAATTTTAAAAATCATAGATTCATATTCTAATGCTGTTTTTATATCCCCTTTATTGCTTCGTGATTACATATCGTAAATACATTCAATTTCACATTCAACACAACTTTTTTACTGTTTTATTATAGTGTATGTTTTAGCACAAAAAACAGTAATTAAGCTACTTACATAACCTAAACTAACTTTAATTAATTTTAAGATCGTCGATGTACTAAAATATATTAATAGGATAATAAAAAGACTAAAATTAAAGTTTTAAATAAATATTAAAAACCATAAGAAGGCTCAATAATCAAATTACAGAAAAATGTAAAGAACTGAACACATCGTAAATTTGTATATTTTTGCCATGGTGGATTGCGAGAGGTCGTAGAACGCGGTTGGAACCTTCTGCGAGGCGGTGATGCTCGAGAAGGAAGCTGCGACCGCCGTAAACGATCGCCGTAAACGACCGCCGTAAACGATCGCCGTAAACGACCGCCGTAAACGGTCTCCGGAAAGTAGCACTAGATCGCCGCCTTCCGCCCTGATTCGTCCAGAGGCTGGTCAGCTACATTATTGATTTTCACTTTTGTGAGAAATTTAAAATGTTTTATTTTTTAATTCGTATCATAGATAACGTAATAATGAGCTTGTATTATAAAAAAGCTTTTATTAAATTCACATGTAATCAATCAAAACATAACTTAGCTTTAATTTACCTTACTTCCCTATATAGAATATAGATATATATTAATTTATATTTGAAGAACGCCCTGTTTAATTAGTTAGCTCTACTGAACATAGGTAATACTTAGATATTAAATTTCAAAAGCAAATATTAATCATTTAAGTGAACATGTCTCAGATTTTGTAAAGGTCACTGCGTGTGACACCCACGTGACGACGCGGTGAACGAACTGTCTCTGCGTCATTTTCGCCAAAGGCAAATTTTTGTGACTTTTTTCATGAACTTATTTCAGTAGTAAAATATTGAATTAAATAAATAATTTAATTAAATAAAAATTAAATAAGGCGTGCTGATTGGTGCAGTAGAAACACAATGGCACGGGTGAACCACTACCTAACAAGGTTTCTGCAATAAAAATGGGAAGTTATGCCCAGTAATTTAACTGTATGTGGAGAGGTAATTTTCAGCAAGAAAATAAACATAAATTTAAATTATAATTAGTATTGTGATTGAGAACATATTTCGCATATTAACCGAATGTGATTAATTTAGACATAAATATAGTTGATAACCAATGGCTAAGCATAGTCTACTTATATTTTTCAAAAATCGACACCCAAGGGTTGCAATAATGGATAAACGTATATATGAAAAATCTAAACCGCTTGACCGATATCAATGAATTTTCTCAGGAAGATTGGTGATGACGCAAGGTCAAACACGCTACCATTTTTTTCACAAACCAACCTCTTAGTGGCTGAAATAGGGGATGAAAATTTGAATGTAAAATTTTAATCGATTAATCGATCGATTGTAATAAAATTATGTATACATATACTTGATACTCAGGATTAGTTTATCCATAGGACACTATTTAATTATTCAGCGTTGAATTATTTAATTAATGTTAATTTACATATTAAATGTACATACAAAAAAAATACGTTGAAGTAATCCTAATTCGATAAATGATTAATCTCAGTACTTTATTTGCACTACGTATGTTTATGATGAGGAGAGTGGAGAGGTGGCATGAGCCTAGCCGGTATAGATACACGTGCGGTGGTGCGGAGGGCATGCCTTTTTTCCTTTTTTTTAACGTGAGAAAATCATTTACGGATACCAGCCTGATTGGGGCATTCGGACGTGGTTATGTGGGACTCCGGACTGGCAGACCACTGTAACAAAATAAATCAACTGACAAGGTTCAATTAGACTAAAGTATGTATTCAATTAGACTAAAGTATGTATTGAATTGCTAAGAATTTCCTTCATGTTAGTAGATCAATTGTATTCTAGCACAATAGTTTCATGCATTTTCCCTTATAGCAGGGTAATCAGAGTGTTTAAACACTCCTCTTTCCACTTTCCGCCCGAAACCGATACATTGTATGTTGAGTGGTGGAACTCAACAAAACAGTACTGCGCTATTGCGCTAGCCAATATATTGTTGCCTAATAAACAAAAAGGCATATTTTTTTAATCGAAATATTTGATATTTGAATCGTTAAGATAAAACCAAATATATAATTATATGAAACAAATATTTAAAAAAAAAACACATTTAGACAAAATAAAAGGGTAGGGCCATAAAATAATACACTCATTTATCTAATAATAAATCCGACATTTACTTTACATAATTAAAATATATAACAGTATCATTATATCACTTACACGTGGTCGAAAATTTGCGTTTCTATTTTACATACAAAAAGCTATCGTTTTATGTACTATGGGTTATAATAATACGCTTTACAAAATTTACATATACTTTATTAAACTTACAATAACAACGAACACCGGATATAAAATGTTATGGTATCTTTTTCTATTTGTCACAGATAATTAAGCATTGATTATAGTACAAAGAAATAATTGCCGGTAAAATTGTCAAATTAAACATTTATTTATACAAAAATATGAACGTTTCGAAAAATTCGCTATATGATATATTTAAATCTTTTATATTTTAACGGCAATTATATTTTTATATGTATGATTTATTTTTAAATTTAAAATTAAAAAGAATGACATGTTTTTAAAATAAGACCATGTTTTTGATATCCAAATCTTTATTATCTATGACATATCAAGTTACAAAATATAAAGATCATTATAACATACTATAGAAAACAATGGTTAATTAAAACCTTAGTTACTTAAAAATAGATATCTATTTTGAACGCGTCTACTTAACAATAATATTATTTCAGTTTTGATTTCGATTTCGTCTTATTATATACAGCCGCCATTTAACTTGTTACCAAAACGAAAATTAGAATTTTTATAAAAGAAAAAAAAACAATTCAATTTACACATTTGGTTTCATTTCAAAATAAAAAAAAACAGGAGATTAATAGAAAATCCTTTCTTCTTGATAAAATGTAGATAAATTATTACTTTTGTACAATTTTTTTTATAGAGAGCTATCAAAACTGAAATATGCCTAATATGAAATCCTTTAACATCAGTCATATTGGAAACACATTAAAAATAACTTAGTCAACTAGTGTTAGTAGAAAGTTCTGGAATAACGTTCGTATATCACAAAGTATTCATATTTGGAAATTATAACGATATTTTTTTCTTAGGTTTTATAATTTTTTTTCTTTCTTCATTATTATTAAAAAATATGGCAAAAACAATAGACTATTATTGGAAAATAGATATTTTTATATAATAATATAACAACAATATTGTGATGTTAGGCGCTAATAATAATTATGAGCAAAATATTGACAGGTTTAAACGGTGGTTTAGAAAATTAACTTTGTTACAGTGTATTAAGTAATATTGTTTTTAAGCAAATATTGCATATTTAATAATAAAAATACATTAATTTCAAGAGCCTCTAAGTGTTAAACCTCCCTACGCAAGGCTTTTCAATGGACCTTCCTTAGGTTCTTTGGAACTTGAGGACTCTTAGAGATACATAATAATAAAAGGGCATTTACTTGATAAAAAATAGGGTATTAGTTAAGTATTGAGTATAACTAAGCCATAATACACAGCAGGGACCATTCATATTACATAATGGATGTGTGTAATTTTCTGTAATAATAGTATTTAAAAATAAATTGGTTCTTATCACACTGTTAAACAAAGTTCATTTTCGTTGATCAAAACAGAGCTTCATTGAACGACTAAAGTGACCCAACAAAGTTGCTCGCTATTAACAATGTTAGCGCATATTTTAATATTATTATTATATACTGTTAACGCAAAAATAGTTTTAGTACAAATTAATATTATAACAAAAGTAAATTTATCATTTAGGTATTAACATTTTTTTTTCAGTATATGAGAGTGGGCTTTTGAACATTTTTGAGTTAACAGCATTGTTTATTTTAATCTATGTATATAAAACTTCAGTTGATCTGTCAGTGCAAAATATAACTATTTTGTTTAATATAGTAATAATAATAATAATAAGAATAATAATAATAATAATAATAATAGAGGGACCGAAATCTGTTAAATATTTCAAATAATTAGATAGGTGTGGGTGGTGGTTGGTATATCCCGAGGGTATGGTTACATGAAAGCGCGACGTTGAGATCCACTTCCACATTTCGACGTTGAATACATATAACACACATATATTTGATATAAATTTGAAATTAAAAAAAAGGCACTATTATAAATAATAACTCTTTTACGATATTTCACACTGATAGACAAACCTGAACTGTATGTCTATACAAATAAAGCTCTTTCACCGATGTCGCCGACACGCGTTCGACTGGAAGCACTCCTCGCACACGCGGACCGGCTTCATCTGCCCGTACCGAGGCAGTGGTATGGAGTTCGAACTGCACGACGCACAGAATACTTTACCTGCAAATAAATAATTTGTGTGAACCAAAAGAAATACATAAATTTTATTTCGATTTTATATATTTATTTTATTAATACTATTAATAAACAGTACAGGTATGTGGAATAAGAACGTTGTATTTTCAAGTTTTGAAAATTCACATTACAAATTCGATGACTACTTATTGATGTAGAAGCAAATTATTTAATAAATTAATACAATATAGACTCAGCCGAAGCTAATAAAAACATGTTAAAAACTCTTCTTTTTCCGACGGCCGAATTAAAAATTTGGCAAGCACGTAGGAAAGCTACTCGAGGACACAACAAGAGACACACGAGCTCACCGCAGTTCCGGCAGTGGTGCCTCCGCCTGAAGGCGGAGAAGTGCGCGGCGCAGCGCATGCAGGCGGGCGCCGCGATGTCTGGCACCCACTCCGGCAGCCGCTCCACCGCGCCTCCGCCTCCGCCTCCGCCTCCACTCTGCGCACGAATCGGCTCGCGCTCTCTGCCAGTTGGAATACACTTTATTGCATTTATTAAGACACCATTACACCAGAAGATTAACCTAAGTTAAAATCTCCTTACATTTATTTTAACTAAACCTATAAACAAAAATCCTCTCCCAACTGAAAACTAACCAAAACTATTAATATCAAATATATAAAAAAAAAACAAACAAACCTATATGTAAGATCACCAGTAGAATGCGACGACTGTAAGTTAGTCGCATTGTTAACATTATGAGTGTGAGATTCAGACGCTGCTGAGTCTGAATTGCTGTCCGCGTACACTTCTTCCGCTGAGTAGACGCTATCGAATGAACTACCTGTGAGATATACCAGTGTTAAGCATAGGCATTATAATTTGTTAAACAAAGTTCTAGTCTATCAATTTATAGTTTTCACTTACTCTGAATAACCAGACATAACACAGACAGACAGACGGAAAACATTTAAATTGATATCCATTATGTTTAGTTGCACACTTATCAAGTGCACAGTATAATAGTAAATTATATAGATGAGGCCATCGTGACATAGTGGGACAATGTCTGACTAAAGG
Source organism: Podotricha telesiphe (assembly GCA_038994665.1). NCBI lineage: Eukaryota > Metazoa > Arthropoda > Insecta > Lepidoptera > Nymphalidae > Podotricha > Podotricha telesiphe. The sequence goes on along the minus strand of JAOYRR010000533.1, from coordinate 100,923 downwards.
CGATTGATTGTGAGTTCAATTTCTACTCAGAGAAAGCGCGGCGTTGAGTTCCGCCACTCACGACGAAAGGTAAAAAACGAAGTGCCTTGACACTAGGTTCTCTCTGCCTATGCCCTGCTAAGCGAGAAAACAAGTGAAACTGATAATAAGCAATGTTTAAACATAAAATAACTAAATATTAAAATAAATTCTGGCAAAAGTCTGTTGCCTTATAATAAATTCATAGCCCGTACCATTCTGTATTACTTGATATTCAGTAGGCTGATATTCAATAGTAGTTTCCTCTTTAACGTCTTCCGTGTCAGTTTCACTAGTCTGGTTTAGTAAGAATACTGCTTTCAATATATTCCTTAGATCCGCCGCGAAATTAGTTTGTAGTTGGTCCGCGACACCCGCGATACATACAAAGAGACGGTGGATGAGATCCTCACTTGATCTGTAAATTAGTGTTTAAATTATTATTATTTTTTAATATTAGAACAGAAGAAACTGCGCATTGCAAAGAGAATAAAGGGGTCCGGGGCATAACTCCACTATCCGAGCTTCTTTTTTTATCTAAACAAATTTGAAAATATTGAAATTTGAAAATAATCCTACTAATACTGCCTTCAAAATACATACTAGAAATAGTCCTTATATATCAGTTCTAGATAGGAGATCATTTAATATATTATAGGGAGCTTTGATTGTGCCTAATACGTCTCCATCATTAGGGAGATATTAAACGAAAGCACTTGATTTATAAATTATAAATATTATCGTTGTTAAGTATTACGAGCACTGTTGTGTTCCTATATAACCCAAGGCAAATGTGAACGGATGACTAAAACAATGCATTTACTGACTTGAACTTGCCGCGGGCCTGTTGCCGCGCGGCCAGCTCCTGCGCCTGCAGCGCGAGGGCTATCTGCTCGTCGTCCGCGCACTCCGACGCGCCGCACGACGCACCGCTGGAATTCAGTATTCATTATAACTAGCAGGGGTGGTGGAATCGATTGCGATTCTACCCGAGAATTGATTCTTTAACATCAAGGGTATCATTATCAACCCAATCATGTAAATGTCTTGGTTTTACTTTTATTTTTACACATCTCCTCTACAAAATATTTGGTAAAATGGTTATTTACTCAGAATCGATTATTTAGATTGATTAATCGATTCCGAGAATCGATTAATCACTTTTAGTCCTTAATAGTTGCTTTAGCACACGCACGCACGTACACACACACACACGCACACATATATCAATATAACACAACAACTAACCTTTCATCAACAAAATGGTCCAAATTCAATCTCAACGGACTGTTCTGACTTTGTGTGGACCGATTATCTAATATCACGTTGCCGGGCGACCACATTTTCTTTTTCTTTTTAGTCTTCGCGCTCTTCCTTTTCCGCCTTGCTTGACTGCTGTTTGGTTCAGACTTATCTTCTACTAAAGACGTAATCTTCTTGTCAGATTCTCTATGTCTTCTTAGTTCCGTTAATACATCTTCTATCGTTCGAAATTCTTCTTGTGGATCGTTTCCACCCCAATTTTGTAGGCTAGTAGCTTCGTTTAATTCCTCTCTACTTAGTCTCACACTATCTATATGAGACGACCCCGCTTCATTTTTATGAGTATCATCTTCCACATACTTTATATTCACAATTTCTTCTGTCACTTCAGAAAACGAACGTTCTAGAGTGTTAGTGTCTTTTTCGTCGATCTTCTCCTCAACAGGACTCTTAAGCACTCTATTTTGCTGCATAAAGTGGTTTTCCTTATTTTGATCGGTGTCAGGCGACCTGTCCAAGCTCGTATTTTCCGTACTAACTCCAGAATCCGCGGGCGATTCGTTGTCACTCTCATATCCGAGCATAAATTTGACTCTTTCCTCGCTGTTCATAACCCTGTTGTTATATTCCGTATTATCTTTATTATCAAAACTCGGCTTATATTCTTGGTTATATTCCTCATCTAACAGAATAACACTTAAGCTAACATTAGCGATTGCCATGTCGATATTGACGATGTCCGCATCGATACTCGGCATTATCAATGGCGCGTCCGAACTCATTATGACTCTATTTAAATTATTTTCATCCTCCTGGTTAAAAACTGCTGAATTATTTTGTGATAAAGAAGCTAAGACAACTGGCTCTTGACTGATAGCGTTCGGTATTAAATATCCATTACTCGTTGATGGCATACAGCTTAGCTGTTCATTTCTTGGTCCCGAAAAGTTATAGTCTTGTGATTCAGTCGATATAAGCTTAGGCACATCATTAGTCGAATACGAATGAGTTTGATCGATGATGTCCACATCACTAACTATAGACGACAATCGATCCGCTATCTCCGTTACTTGTTCATTTAGCGATGTGACTAAGTCCTGATTAGGAATTTGTCGATTCGATGTTTCACCGGAAGTTGATGCCGACACCGCATTTATTACTAGCGGGTCGAACATCATTAGTCCATTGGTTGACAGATTTCTTAAAGACGACATATCGTTTTCGTTTTTACTTATTTTCCTCGTTCTTTCTATATTACTTTCGTTAGTTTGGAATGTGTCAGTGCTGGTTGTGTCGACTGAGTGTCTGTCGATATCCTCGGACTCCCTTTCGGACTCGTCGTCACCTGTGAGACGTTTCAATCCGTCTATGATGGGAGTCATGACCTCTATGTTACCGGGTAAATAGTCCGCATCGGTTATTGTCGGCTCACTCGAACTGAAAACAAAATTTATCCATTAGACATTATAATAAAAATGTAACTCAATTAATAAATAATATCATGTACTTTTAAGTTATCGATAAAATTTTAAATGTCCGATATATATTATGAATTAATGAAAGTACCGTTTTCCTTGTTTAATTAACCTATTTTCATTAACTATTTCATGTATTTATTGTTATTGTAACGCATAGTGGATTCTATGATTATCACATTGATCATTTAAAATAAAAGAAAATAAAAGAGTCTCTTTAATGAGACTTTTAAAACCATACCATATAGTCTAAAAATATTGAATGTGATAGTATTTAAAAACTTAATCTTTCTAAACAATAAGACTAATAATATTCTTATCGCATAATGAGCTTCTCAATAATTTCTAACAATTATTATCAATAAAAATAGAATTTCCATATACGATACGATTTATAAAGTATTTTTTGTCTGTGTTTTATTACATTCACAATAACAAGGGAATAACAATATTAAACCAGACCACGTTATTTGAAAGTAAAAAAATATAAAAATACTATAAAAATAAAGATTAAATGAAACAAACCTATGTTGGGAGTATAAATCTCTACACTGCGCGTGATCCTCGTAAAATTTCGATACAAACTCATTAATGTTGGGATAGCACGTGTCCTCTGTAGAATCTCCTGCTGCAAAGTTAAATATGAAAATCATGATATATATATATATCATATATATATAATCATGATATATATATATATATATATATATATTTAATTTAGGTTATTATATAGATGAAATATATATTAGTAATAGTCTCATTTATTTGAACCTGCAACTAAGTTTAATATTTTGACAGGTTTTGTTCTCTGTTTGCTTTGAAATAATATAATATTGTATTGACAATCGTATATATATATATATATATATATATATATATATATATATATATTTTACTTTAGGTTATTATATAGATTCTACTACTGATTTGTGTTTGATTACTTACAGTACTTTACTTTTACGATTGTCAATACAATATTATATTATTTCAAAGTAAACAGAGAACAAAACCTGTCAAAATATTAAACTTAGTTGCAGGTTCAAATAAATGAGACTATTACTAATATATATTTCATCCCTTATAGGGAGTAAAATGTAGTGAAAATTCACTAAGTTCTTTATATCTTTAGCTGAAATATTAAAAGGCGGTCTGAAAAAATAATAACAATTTTAAGTAATACATATATATATACATACCTTGTGGTATTTCAAAATTAGCCATATTAATATCTTCGTTGGAACATAATAACTTTTCTAGAGCCATAAGTTCCCGTCTATCTAAAGTCCACAGTAGAGACTTGATTTTGTGCAACAAATGACGGAACGGACGGAACATGTCTGACATTTCATCTGAAAGACAAAAAAATATATATATTGTAATAAGTTATTTTTAAGCAGTTATCTTGGTGCAATATTGATGCTTTTGAAAACTGTAATAATGAAAATTTTGTACGCGATAGTTTTGGCCTCAATAAATTCACACTCATAATACGGCGTTTAAATTCTGACAATAGGAAGAGAAGACGAGTGTGGAACTGAATTTTATGATACGATTAAACAATGATAAAAAATATTTGTACTTATTTTTCTTTTATTATTGTTACTATTGTTAGCATAGAACAGACATATTGTCTATAGTAAAGATATACCATACTATAGACAATATCTTTATATTTAATAAAATGTAACTGATCTCTGTCGGTACATGGAAGATATATGAAAAAAAATATTATTAGGGGCATTTATCAATATAATAGAAACCATACTAACTATTTTTAATTTTCTTTTCTTGTTTGTCTATTTGTCTGCTTATGTTTGTTTGTGCAGACTAATCTCAGAAACGGCTTAACCGATTTAAATGCAGTTTTAATTATGGTATTGTGGTATACTTCCCGTATCATTTATTTATATAGGTTATTTCGTTTCAATCGGTTCATAAACAAAAAAGTACCAACCATTTAAATTATAAATTTAAGCAGGAATAGTTTAGTCGTGTAGTTTACGCAGGCGAAGGGTCGCTAGTGTCTGTATATAGAGTGAGACGCCATATGAGTAGGGACACCTTACCCACGCTTACTCATTTTATGATAAAGAAATTACGATACCTACGAGTGCTCTGAGTAGCTTAGAGCCGTTGATCCGTGACCAGTCGGCTACGAACGAGGTTAGCGCGTTATATATTTATGTCATATTTGTAATACGATAAGTACTTTTACTGTATGGCGTCACTGCATTACGTGACAACGTAATGAAGATACAGAGACAGAGAGACACTCTTTGCAATAACCTGTTTTTGTTTTTTTTTTACTGAATATATTAATTGTTTTCAGGATGCCAAAAAATATATATAACAATTAATCAATACTTCTTTTATTTTCATTACTTACATACTACTTATACACATAGTACATTAGTATATACGTATTTTCTGTATAAGGAAGTATATACGAATGGGTATATGTGTAAAAGTTCACGATAAAAACTTACCTGGTTGTTTGTCTATACTCAAAGGACCGCTGGAATATATGAGCAGACCACTAACTATGGCTAAGCGAGGCACTGCAAACATTAAGGCTGGGTCGTACGAATCCACCTGTAAATTATATTAAGATATATATTTAATACTGCTCTTTAAAATTATTTAGATATATTAAGTTTTAGATTACAAAATTAAATTAAAATTGCAAAATTAAAAAAAAAAAGTGATTTTGAAACCTAAAATAAAAAAAGTACTCGTAGAAAAACATTTATATTTATGTTATTTATATCTATGTAGAAAATATACTGCATTAGGTTCGCCACATATTGTGTATTGTTTCAAAATTAACACAAAGTAAATAATAGAGTGCCTTATCACAAGATTATTTTTGCCTACCCAGCAAGATATAAGAAATACTTAAAGGTAAATATATATATAGTGGTCTGCTCATATTATATATATAATATGAGCAAACCAGTATTAAAGATAATACTTAAAGCCACCGCGGTGTAGTGTGACAACGTGTCCTCCTCCTCCTCCACTGGGAAAAATGATTATATTTAAATTATTTTATTGCTCCGCTCTTTTGAAACGACAAAGCGCGGCGTTGATTGCCGCCAGTCAACACGCAATGTCGGATTCACGGATTCGGATGTAAAGTGGCAAACAGAGTTTCTTGACACCAGATTCTGTTTGCCTACCTAGCTTTGCGGAAAAAAGCGTAAAGTTGAAAAAATTTGTACTTGCCTGTTCTTGCGTCAACAAGTTCAGTTTCAAAGCCCGTCGCAAGCTTTCTGAGAACAAAACGCATATTAATTGTTGAGCTTCGAATTCATGCGGCGTCTTCACATTCACCATCGCACTTACGTAGCACAGTTCGAATTCTGCAAAGAGTCTGCGAAACAGAAAATACATTTATTTGGTAAAAGTAACCAATATTCGTGGTATAAAGTAATTTTGTCGGTGAAAATGAGTTCAAATCTCAGTGAGGGCGCCTTCATATAAAACTAGTGGCCTCGTTGGCACGCAAAATACTCGTTGTCTTAGCAACATGTAACATGCATAACATTTTAGACAAAGCTGCATTTCAAACATGCGTTATGTTTGTTATGCATTATTAAATAAATATTTCCATGTTAAATTGGCACTACAGTTTGGAGCAATGAGTAATGTGCGACGACTATATATGTATACATTTTTAATTTAAACAATGTGTATGGACCATACAGAAATTCTTAAGCTACAAGTAATTATTCAACTAATAGAAGATGCCTTTTTTTGAAGCACTTTAAATAGTAACATCTAATTTCAGTATTAGATAAAATTAAAGTCACCGAAAGCTTTAACAATATAGTCTTACATAGAACAGCTAAGAGAAAGTCAAGATCAAATTCTGTAACATTTCATAAATGAAATATTATTTTATGTACTTCATAAAACTATTACAACAGCTTAGCCTACTTTAATATTAAAACGAATATACGCTTACGTGAGTTAAAAATAAACCTGATTACTAAGTAATGTATATTCTGATATTTAGTTCATGTCATAACACCCCTATAATTTAAAAAACGCAAAGAATATTTAGGATAGTATGACTAAAATTTACGCTTGCGATAACAAATTGCTGTCTGCCTTTCAATACAAACATTGCGGTTTTCTTTGATAGTTTTAATTAATTCTCTAGTTCATTTAATCCAAATATACACTTTTAATAAACAAAAAGTTAATGGAATGAAATGGTATATTGGTTTATGTCTACAATAAAGATAAGTTTGAGTGTCTGAAAGGGGAGATTTAAATTTAACAGTCGTTCGAAATTGTTTTAATCTCACAGATTAACGTCGTTAGTGAAATTACAATTTTCAGAACAAATCTACATTAAGATATTTTTCAGGGTACGAGAACTTAATAATAAAGTCACTTTTATTGTTCATTTTCCATCTATTTAAAGATATTTTTGCTCCGCTAAAATCTTAATCAACAACATTAATATTAAACCTATACTGCAACGTTCCCTTTTTTACTAGTTACTAAATATTTGAATTTTTATAACTAAACAAAACAAAAACCGATAGAGAATTTTAATATAAAAAAAAAGTACTTACTTATCAAATATCCTAAGACTCTCGTGTAGCATATCATCGTGATCTTGCAGAGCGAGTCCACGAGGACGAAGGCATTGCTCTCTCAATAATGACCGGACAGTTTCCAAGCTACGTGTTAACGCTTTTGCCAACGGCCGCATCGCCGCCGATTCCTCTTCCCGGCTCATTATTGACGAACCGGCTGCGAGACACTGCAAAAAAGATGATTTTGAAAATTTTCCTTTTAAGAACCAAACTAAAAATCCGACGACGGGGAGAGATTATCAAAGCCTTGATCGTGGGTACAAATCCACTGACGGGAATATATACTTCACCGTTTTCAGTGACGATAGCTTTTAACTTTTTCTTTATTTCGGATAATTAATAGTTTCCATTACAGTTACAGAGCTAATATTTACCGCAAGCAATTAAGGCAAAAAAAGTCGCAAAAAGCATTCATTTGAATTTTTATATTGTAAATAAAACCTACACAATTACACATAGTACAATAAAGAAGCTAACAAGTAACAACTATAAGCTTTTATAATTTGGTTTAGCTTTACAAGAGTTTTAGTTGGGAGTAAATATTTAAACGGAAGCTAGGTTAATGTGTTCCACTTTGTTTAACACGCTAGACTATAACATGAAAGTTATATTGTATGTTGAGATTAAAAGTCAAATGTTGCTATGATACGTTTTTTCCATACATACAATTTAATTTTAAATAACAAAGGTCCTTAAAATTAAGTAATATTGAGACGTCAATAATTTAAGTAAATAAGACTAAATTCTATTAATATAAATGTTTTCATACCTCTGCACCAAACCACAGCTGTCCAGCCAAGTTGTCCTGTAAGACATCCTCAGGAAACTTAACTCTGAAGCCTCTGGCTACTCTTTCATCCCCTAGTACTTGGTCCATTATCTGGCTAGTAATATTGAGTACTCTGTCCTGAAAAATGAAACATAGTTCAACGTAAGTATGAACAGCATAGGCAAGATATACTTTATCTATGTAATAAAAACGGAATTCAGAAATTATTTACGCCACAGTAAGTGGCATGAAATAAGTAATGAAATTCGTAGATCTAAAGGATTAAGATTATAGTTTATTTCCAAATACACAAAACTAATGTAAACCCAATGTTATCAAGTCTAAGCCATGAATTATTATATATGATACTTAGTGTGTGCGTGACGTGTGTGTGTGTGTGAGTGTGTGAGTGTGTGAGTGTGTGAGTGTGTGAGTGTGTGTGTGTGTGAGTGTGTGAGTGTGTGAGGTGTGTGAGTGGCCAGTGTGTGAGTGTGTGAGTGTGTGTGAGTGTGTGAGTGTGTGTGTGTGTGTGTGTGTGTGTGTGTGAGTGTGTGAGTGTGTGAGTGTGTGAGTGTGTGAGTGTGTGAGTGTGTGAGTGTGTGAGTGTGTGAGTGTGTGAGTGTGTGAGTGTGTGAGTGTGTGAGTGTGTGAGTGTGTGTGTGTAGTGTGTGTGGTGTGAGTGTGTGTGAGTGTGTGTGAGTGTGTGTGAGTGTGTGAGTGTGTGTGAGTGTGTGTGAGTGTGTGTGTGTGTGTGTGTGAGTGTGTGTGTGAGTGTGTGTGAGTGTGTGTGAGTGTGTGAGTGTGTGTGAGTGTGTGTGAGTGTGTGTGTGGTGTGTGAGTGTGTGAAGTGTGTGAGGCGTGTGAGTGTGTGTGTGTGTGTGAGTGTGAGTGTGTGAGTGTGTGAGTGTGTGAGTGTGTGAGTGTGTGATGTGTGTGTGTGTGTGGAGTGTGTGAGTGTGTGTGTGTGTGTGTGTGTGTGTGTGTGTGTGTGTGTGTGTGTGTGTGTGTGTGTGTGTGTGTGTGTGTGTGTGTGTGTGTGTGTGTGTGTGTGTGTGTGTGTGTGTGTGCGGCGAGTGTGCGTGCGTGCGTGCGTGCGCGTGCGTGCGTGTGCGTGCGTGCGTGCATTGCCTATGCACGTGCATTACGTGCGTGCGCATTGGGCGTGCGTGCGGCGCATTGCGTGCCGTGCGTGCGTACGTGATGCATTGCGTGTGCCGTGCGGCCGTGCGTGGCTCTGTGTCTGTGTGTGTGTGTGTGTGTGTGTGTGTGTGTGTGTGCTTCCCACTTCCGTTCACTTTTTACCTATGTTATGTGAAAAAACGTCACATGCAGTATATAATCACATACAAAATAAGTTTATTATAATGATATTACGAAAGATTAATAGTAAAGGTTACTCGATTTATTTCCATATACGTTTATTACGACTAAGATAGCAACATTGTATTTAGCATTTATAGTCAATGCACGTGTGAACAATGCTCTCTCGTAAATGTTATCAATCGTATTTATACATAACACCTTGTCAGTGTTAAAGTGATACATCTTCTAATATATTGCTTATACAAAATAAATGTACATAAGGAGCATGTCTTAGGAATTTAAATATACTAGAAAATCTATATACAGAATAAAAAAAAACTTAATTTTTAAGGTCAATTTTGATTTTATTTTTAATGGTTCTTCTTTTTTATAAACGTTATAAATCTTATCGTACCATAAACAAATATGTTATTTAATATTTATTTATTATTTAATTTATATATTATAATTTCTCCTTTTCCGCTTTTTTCACTTTAATTTCTAAAATGTCGATCGCTTATTGTCGCCAAGTATAAATAGGTAAGCAGTATAAAGTGCAAATAAGCTTTGTTTCAATTGAGAGTGCAATTTATTAGGTGACGATACTGATCATATGACATGAGATTGTAACGCTTCAATTTCAAATCGATAAATGCTATATATATTTACAACGGATCGGCAAAATGTAAAAATATTTACAAATAAGGCATTTGTGGAACCGCTTTTTTACGCATAGCATAGCAGGTTAGGCAGAGGGAACCTAGTGCCGAGACATTCCGTTCTTAGCTTTCCACCGGAATCCAAGATATTGCGTTTAACTAAAACTTTTGTTTCACATTGTATAGGATATTTCGTTTTCTATAGAAAATTACTTATTATAGGTCCTCTTTTTTGAGCTCATCTATTTATTTTTCTTTTTTTCTAATTGAGCAAATTTGTTTGGACAATTTTAAAAAACCATCCAGGTAACTGTCCGTTTTGATTAAAAGTTAGAGTATTTTTTGTACTATAACTCAAATTAATCATAAAATTTGACTTACATTACTTTATGTGTGGAAACCACAACCGTGATAATACATGTGTGATAATAATAAGTCTTACGCAATTTTATGCATGCCTGGCCGGGATTAATTTCCGACGCCGGTGTCACTTGAGACAAATATAAGTTTTGAAATAATAAATATTATAAATATATACCACATATACCACAGACTCAGGACCTAGTCTTATATATTTTTCCTACAAAAAATGTACAAGTAAAATGTTTTCCTACAACCAGAGCATATAGAAAAGCCATGTTACAAGTTTATTATCTTATTTCTTACAAATTTACGATTTCTTACCAAACGGCCTTCGAAATCGTGATACTCAAGTACTACAAAAACATGACTATACCTTTAAAAAGACAACAGAAAAAATATACATGTCGACATTAAGTAATGCTTATTTAATGATGTTTAAATCACAAGTTGCTAATATTTTTTTTTAATTTGAGACAATTTTTTTCTCAAATTTAAGACAATTTATCAGTAAAACGAATGTTGTCCTAACTATTTTCAACATTAAGAAGTGCTTGGACGGTTTCCAAGAGGCGCGGGTTTGAATCACTTTGCATTCATATTTTTATTCGATATCTTAAAAGAAATTTAACATTTCTTATTTTAAATAAATTATCCGCTTGTATATATATGCACGTGTATGTTTGACGCCATTTTACCTATTTCTTATAGTTTAGGTAGTCTATTACGGCATTGAATCAGGTAGACCACTGTTTAAAATCAAGAATAATTTTACAATCATTTAAGTGTACAAAAAAAATAAACTAACAAGCAGATTGTTTATCTGCTTGTTGGTTTATTTTTTGGACAGACATTAAAAAATCATAGACTCATATTCTGTTATAGTAGGAAAGTAAAAAAAAACAATAGATGCACCAAGATTTCTCTATGCTCATTATAAGTATAAGAAATATACTATATTATCACTAGACATTTTTACGTATCCACAGACAACCAGTACAGATATTATTTTATCATAAGTCTGAGTCATTTGTGACTCACAAGTGCAAAACACTGCAATTAGTGCGATTATGCGTATAAAGCCATGATTGTGGTTAAATATTTTAAAAATAAATATATCTAATTATAAGTGTATCTAGTCCATATAATTTCAGTCAAATTCATTGATATGTAAGGAAATTGGAGTGTTTTATTATTTACTCTTCGTAAAATATCACGTGTTAATTATAAATAATAACACATGATTGTTATGTGATTGTGCTTGTATATTATTTTTTTGTCAAAGAAAACCTAGTGTCAAAATACTCCGTTCTCCACTTACCGCCCAAATTCGAGACATTGCGTGTTGAGCGGCGGAAGTCAACACCGCCCTTTGTCTTGCACCAGAGCGAAGAAATGGAAATATTTTTTGAATATAATCCTTGCTCCGAGTGAGTATCAAACCCACAACACTGCGCCACGATGGCATCATTATATTAATTATGGCTTATTATCTATAGCATGTGAAAAATATATTAAATAAAATTAAAACATTATCTTCTATAATCCTTACAAAAAATAAGATTTGGGCCCATATTACTCTCTTCCTCTCACAATTCTTGTAACTATACAATAGCAAAATCATAATTATACTTCCATGTAAGTATATAACACTAATCAGACTAGTAGATGCACATTTCACAATTTTTTTAAGCAATAAAACTAACTAAAAAAGAATCAGATCGATACAAATAATTTTGAATATAAGGATAATAATTTTTGAAAATCTTAATAAAAAGAAACAATAATAGAACATCGATGAATACCATGAAAAATGTATTCAATTTTTAAAAAGTCGTCTCTTTACTTTCTCAAAAACTATAAAATGCCTCAATTGGAAGCGAAAACAAGAAACAAAAATATAGAAAATTGATGCCCAAACGTCGCAGCTCGCAATAACCTTTACCATAGGGTCTTTGAACGATACGATCTGGTTTTCAATTGTAAATACAACAGCCTGCTCTTTTTATAAAGTGTTTTCTTTTGCAAATGAATAATACCTACAAATATTAAGAACACTAGTTGTTTCTTATTTACGTTACAGCGTGGCTTTAGTACAATATTGCTTTCATTTTTCGCTCATTTACAGGCTTAGAACTAATAAAAAAAAGGTATGTGGTGGTCGCAACGATATATTTGAAACAAAATTACATTAAAATATTTTAACAGAGCAGCATACAATCGTATACCATTATTTAAACTAGATAATTAAGTGGGATGAAGTTGGATGAGCACCCTTTCTCCTATTTATACAATATCTACTTTCATTTGCAAATAATGCGAATATTCAATCTTTAAATGTTATTTCTAGTAGAACACACACATCTCTCGTAAAATAAATAATTATTAAAATGAAATAGGCTTTCTAATATATCAGCAATGTATCCGTTTAGCAATTCGTAATACAGCTGATAGCCAATACCTTCACCCACTTGAGAATTATAATTGACGTTTTAAACCGTAGTATATATGTATATTATGTACATTGCTTAGTGTACTTTTGCGATTAACTCAACCGTGATAGTTTGTAAACGTAAAATATTAAATATTTATGCAAGTTACAACACGCATAATACGCGTATATTTTATATTCTGGCTTCACGATTATACTATTAACTTAATATTACTTAATCCATGAACAAGATATCTACTGCCGTAGAAATTAAGTCTATTCTATACATATATTAGTTAAAGAAAACAAAAAAACACTAACAGATTTTCTTTTAAACAAAGAAATGGTCTAATTGACCTAATGTCGTCTTAGTGGACCTTTAACTGACGGGTCACGTTGAAATTGCCGACCACTTCTGACAATACATACTTATGACTGCATCCTCCGTCAATTTGCCGGTTAGCAACGTTACTTTGTAACAATGGTATGAATAACTGCGCCATCACAAAATTGTACGTAGAGCAAATATCACAGTGAAAATATATGTATACAACTAATATTGCTGAAAAGTAAACTAAATTTAAATGCACGAAGTAATATCCCCAATATCGTCTACGTACAAGAACTGCAAGTTAAAAACAGTCCACTGAACATACAAGAGCTTTCGTGGCGCAGTGCAGTGCAAACACGATTGGTTGTGGGTTCAATCCTGATTTATATGAACTCTGGTACATAGACACGCAATGTCTAGGTTTCGGGCAGAAAGTGGAGAGCGAAGAGTCTTGACACTAGGTTCTATCTTACTTTACTACCCTGATACGCGGGAAATTAAAAATATTATCTTTATTATTGAGCTCGTAACCTGTTTATCAATATACATACTGCATACATATACGTACAATATAGACGACTACTACTATATACAATCTAGACCAAGATGAAACAATCTTCTCGCTTAGCCTGTAATTTGTTGTGTAAATATATTTTTCTTTTGCCGACAATTACAAAGTAATTTCGTTTCTTGCATCACAGACGACAATATAATGTAACTCGTTATGATTTTCCTCGAAATAAGCATCTTATTTTATTTACAATATATGTTGATTTTTATTTTAATATAAATGGAATTGAAATTTAGGATAAAAATAAGGTAATAAATATCAAAATAAGGTGAATAAAGTTATTAATTTACTAAATTAATCTATATAATAAACTTGCTAATGTTATGTTATTATTAAGTTACGTAGAATAGAGTTTTAAATTTTAATTTAATTTCAAGGTTGATAATATTTTTGAATATAAACATTTAGTACTATACGTTTATTTTTAACAATATCTATTGTCATTTGGAAATTTGGATTAAATAGGCAATTTATTATGACATGCTAAAGTTTGCCGACGCGGCTAAATTGGTGAAAATGTGTTTTTCTTTATGCTGAACAGAACTGGAACAGTCTATCGTATGGCTCGTGTTAAATTCAAACAACTAAGCAATGTGCAGTAAAACAATATACACACGATTTATCAGGCATTTCAAAATATATTTTATTTTTGATTGATAAGATAATTCTCAATATAACATATATGAATAAAACGAATTTAAATTGAAGATATCGGAGTGATTCATGTATGACGTATATACATAAATGATAGGTGACACATGTATATCGCCAAAATTTTCCTATCCGATAAATAATATATTCATAGTGCTTAATGTACCACTTTAAAAACTTGTATTTAAGAGTAACGATAGCATATGTGACGTATTCTACATTAAATTTTATTAGATTTGTATTTCTATTGTTGCACCATACCATACAACCCATAGGTAGCTATATGAAACTAACTGTTTCTTAATGTTTTTATAGGTTCACTATTGGTTGACAATATCAATAAACATGTGATGATTTAATAATATAACTAATGCGCATACATTAAGTACTTAAATAACATAAGACCACGCATATAATTTCAGCATATCACCAGTATTTACTACTTAAACGTGACAAATTTTATTTCAAAAGAAGACTCTATATAGACAAAGTAAAAATAATATTAAAGGCTGAATATCAATCGTTTTCAATTTCAATCGAGATAATCTCATCAACCTTATCAGACTAAGCGATTATTATAAGAAAAAATTCTTAAGTCCATATTAATACAAATTAAACAACATTGTTGCCTTATTGGTGTGACAATACGAATACAAAAAAAAGTTAGTTTTTCTAAGAATATTTAAACATTTACAGTTACGTTGCGATAGTATTTTAACCTCTGAATCATTCATAATAAACTCATATCCGATGGATTCTAATAAGAACGCATTAAGATAATTAGACAAAGAGCGAGTATATACACAACTCATTACAATGTTAAACATTTTTCAATTCCATATGTATTTATTTAAATATTTCACTATTTTAGAATAGTTTGACTCATATTTAAATGAAATTAGCATTATTTTAAATGTAAAGTACCTAAATGTCTTAAGTATTTTGATGTTTACTTTGACGAAGCTCTATTTTATTTCGATACTTTATTTATACATCGGTTTATATAACACATAAACATTGGTACATTACACAAAAACAAATGTACGAACAATATAATGGCTAAATAGTCAATAGTTTTTTCAAACAACCTTTGAGGTGAAATAAAATCGTTATATTTATAAGCCGATAGGTAATGATCGTTACTAAAAAGAAATACAAAACAATCAAGTAAATAATTTTTTTTTAATGGCTAGGTGATGACGTCTCTCGAAGTCTGAATGAATGATAAGCAAAGCACGATCGAAGCTACTGCGCGTAAAAAGCAGAAATTTTACATGTAGCGTCCTTTGGCAGTTAGGGATGTACTAAGAGATGGTCTTTCGAAATATCTACAAGAACGGGAACGAATAACGCTTTGTAGTCTACGCAAACGTACTCGCGGGCTACAACTTGTTAATACATAAACAAAACACAGAGTTACAATACTTTCTTGAAAATAATACGTTATTACCTACATCATTAAGAGCCATTCCCCGTTAATATTTTTGTTTGTAGCTATTTTAATAATTACCACGCATATGGCCTTAAATTATCTACATTGTATTTATTTATAATAAAACTTAATACAAATAATCATTATAATGCTATAGTAAATGTGGAAACTACTTCTATATAGCGACGTTTATCTATAGTTTTTTAGTCAATATCCGCGCTAATTTCCCGTTTCTAAAAAACAATCTGTAGTCAAATACAGTGGAAATGGAAATTCCAAAAAGTAAAAAAAGAATATTACAAGACTGTAAGTCTATGACATATTGACATAATATAACGATTGTGCCTTATGACTTAAAGTAAAATAAATGCGTGTCTAACTACTAACTGCTATTAACATTTGAATTTATGTTAAATAAATACTTACAGCATTATATTACGTGGTTATTTACGTTTGATAGATTATTTCCGTACGTAATAGTTACAATTAGTAGTGATAGCGTAAAATACGAGTTACCATAACAACGCGTAGGTCACATAGTATGTAAAAGTAAGCATGTGTGAAATACATGGTTGGGTATATAATGAGTAGTTACTTTATTAAATTATCATATTTGTAATGCATCATTATAAAAAATACGGCTTTCTGCACTTCTCCATATAAATTTTAACTATACTAAATTTCTCCTCTGTCAACATAATTTCGTGAAAAATGGGACGGGGAAGTTTTCCTTATTTTATTAATATACAGTAGATACGGCGACGCTGTACATTTAGACCACACATACATATCTCACTCATCGATACTACATAAACTGATATGTATACTATATCACGCGCTTCGTGCTATCGATAAGCTATTAAGGGAGTTCATTGGTGTTTTATTTACACTTTTTAATTTAAGAGTTTATTTGAATTGTTGATTAAAATGCTTACTTATACTCTATATAATCAGATATATAATCAGTGCCCTAAAACACAAAATAACGTGATTCCACTACTGAGTGCACCATAAAAGGATTGATTATCTGCGCGTATAAAGTTTTCCTTTATTTTCCTTTATAGTAAAATTCGCGCAATTAGCATAGTACTATAACTAGGAACAATCTTTTTACTAACCTGAGCGTGCCTTAATTGGTTTACCAGAGTGGAGCATCTCTCGGGATCTTTCCGACCGTCAAAACTGTCCAACTCTGTCGCGATCATATTTAAAGCGTCGTCAGCAAAGAAAAATTGCGCAAGTAGCGAACGGTCGTCCCTCTGAAACAAAAATATTACTAAATAAATACAATAAACTGATGCTTGCTAAATTTAAGTTATGATATTAAATTGTTATCACATCAATGTATCATGAAATTAAGTTAAGTAAACTACAGTGTAAGAGATAGTAGATGTTTATTGTTTAATAATCTGGGGAAATTATTTTATTTTTTTAAGAATACTTCAAAATGTGTTTTTTTTATTAACTTATGTATTGCCAGTGTCTTATACAATAAAAAATAACAAATAGTAATATTATTATATTTTTTATATTAAATAGCTATGTAAAAATATATATATTTTGTTTAAGCAATCTTATACTCAAATATATATATATATAGCTTCGCATTTAAATTTACATAATATACTCAATTACAATTCAATAAACTACTTCCGAATAACATATACAAAAACACACGCTATAATTTGCGTGCGTAAGAACTTTAACGACAAGGAAGTATAAAGAAACAAAGAAAAAGACAAAACAAATTTGGGGCTTGCAACCAAATATGGGTGAAGTAAAAGGCGAAAACGAAGTACGCGCAATGTTTGTTAACCGGTTGGACGGACGTATGAAAGATACAGTTTTTTGTGAATAAGTCGAGAATTGTAAATAGCCTTGTTTAGTGGCAATAAAGCGTACTGGCGCCATTCGAATAAGTTCATGGTCTTTGGAACTATCTAATTCAATCAAAAATAACACCGAAAAACCTATAGAGAAATTTATATATAACCGAATTGTATCTGCAATTTCGTTAGCTTAGACTATGTAATGTCGCTTTTCTCCCATTCCCGTAGGAATTTCGAGGAACTCTCTCTTAGGTCTCCCCTACATTCCTCAAGCAACCTCATTCCAAGAGTCAAATTTCGGTATACTCAGTAATAACGGAAGAGTTTTATATAGTTATATATAGATTTCAATAGTGAAATGTTAACAGGTTACATTTCTGACGACATGATTTCCGTATAAAATTAAATATTAGATAAGAATATTGTGTTGGAACGTAGTTGGTTTGCGTCAAAGTCACAATGTAGATAATCCTTGAACGAATATTTTTATTTATAACGTAAACGTTTCCCCGCTCTAGCTAAATGAACTGTAACGTTGAGTTTAGCCATTGAGCAAGTTGCCCCAAATCAAAAAATGTAATAGCAATAAAATAAATATATGGGTTATAAAAATATTTATACTACTATTTTAAATATAAATAATTCTTAATTATAAGTGGAGTACGGAGTGTGAACTCGGAGAAAAATCGTGATACTAAATATTTGATAAGAGAAAAACAATTATTGACATAATATTATTTAAGTATTTAATTTATGTAAGTATTGAGATGTATAAGTATGTATTTGTACAATAAAACAATGAAATATTGTCTATTTTAAGTTACAGCTTCTATCAAAATATTTTTTTCACAATGTCGACATATCGTAAAAGCCTTGATTTATTGGCCACAAGCCAAGCCATCTTTTATCTGAATGGTATCGAAAAATATTGTCAAGTGAAGCCATTTGTTTATATATGTTGGCGCATAGCTTTAAGCATTAAATGTAATATAATTTTTATTATAGTTGATCTACGGTGATCTATGGTAGAGCCTATGGCGTAAAGCTAATCTACTAATAGTCTAGTGGTAGAAAGAGCCTATAGGAACGCTTGTTGGGTTCCCGGTTAAACAGTTGACGTTGAGGTACGGTAGTCAATAGTCCGTTTGCCATGTTATTAGGTGTTAGGTAGGTAAAGAGAGGAGTGAAGGTGAGTGTGTATGCATTATAAAGAGATCTCTTTAACCTACACTTTAGTCACAAGTTCCAGGCACTGCCTCAGAGTTTCTCTCTCTGCAAGCGCGGCGGGTACGGTGCCCGGTATTAAGTGTCACTCGCGTAGTGGCTAACTTGTACGAGCGTGTAGTATGTACCGTTATAATATTATCCTCACGCTAGTCCTTACCTACGCCCTAATCATTCCTGACACGTACAAACCGATCTACCAACAATTACAATAGTACAGTGGGATTTCTCCATTTTATTAATTTACGACATAGATGTCTGTATTATTTTTAAATAGCTGTTTTATTTATTTTATATAAAGCAGTTGTAGGTTTTTGTTAAGAGTTCATTTAAAAAAAGCAACTTCAAAACAAATCTAGTATAAACACACTCCGTTCTCCAGCACTTGCTCGAATACAAGAGATTAATGGTTTAGTAGCGTACCCTGCATAACCAATACCCTGCTTAAACCAAAGATAGCTAAACTATTAGAAAATTTCTAAAGCCCCCGTAATAAAAACTGTTCAACATGAAAGGTATTTTCCATTATCATATAACAATTAAAGATCTGGAAAATCTGATAACGAACCATGATAGATAGAGATAGCTTAACTATAAGAAGAAAGTTAATTCCGCATCAGTAATATTTATATAGTGTGCAGATTTCGTTAACAAATAAAAATTATTAAATTTTGCGGCCATTTCGCCGCAGTGGGATACGCCTGACAGCAACGCGATAGTTGTGTGTTCGATTCCGACTTCAGATAACTGTTATATTTGTATTGTTTTCATTTTTTCTCTCCGGTGTGACAAAGATGGGTTTTGAGCAAAAAAAAGAGCATTTAATATACAACGTCTCGAATTTGGGTGGAATGCTGAGAACGAAGTGTCACTATGCCCTTTTAGGCGAGATGGGTGGGATGGATGGGAAAAGACTAAAAATAATAAAAAAAAATTGAGATATAAAAATTACCACTATAAAGAATGCCAACATGTAATAAATAAAAGTAATCCATACTATAAGTAAGTAATCCATACTATAACATTACAAATGCGAAAGTAACTCTGTCTGTCTGCGACGTCATCCCGGCCGAATCGCTTAACCTATTTAGAGATACTTGAGGGTCTAGGGATGAAAAAAAGATTTTAGATTTTCCAGGAATTTTATTGGTTTACGAAAAGGCCGTCAAAAATATGAACCAGCCATAGATCGCCCGGAACCAGGCGAAAGCGCGCGAGCGGCTAGTATTTAATGAATACCATTCTTTCTTGCCAAACGATTGTTTGTAGAATAATCTTTGTGCAGCCGAAAATAAAATCTAGTCTACAGAGAGATGCAACAAAAATAAGTTGTAATAAACGTTTAATAACTTTGACGTAGCCGGGCGCAGACAGCATGGCGTAGCGGTCAGAGCGCTTAACGCAGTTCTAAGAAGTTCGGGTTCGAATCCCGCAGCATTAAAATTTTAGTACATGTTCTAAAATAAATT
Organism: Podotricha telesiphe; assembly: GCA_038994665.1. Taxonomy (NCBI): domain Eukaryota; kingdom Metazoa; phylum Arthropoda; class Insecta; order Lepidoptera; family Nymphalidae; genus Podotricha; species Podotricha telesiphe. Next base: position 80,529 of record JAOYRR010000533.1, on the reverse strand, counting down.
CTAGGCTAAGTACTTTCTTAAACTTAATTTTCTTAATTCATTTTAATTTTCTTATTAAATTATTTTCTTAATTAAATTTTCTTACAAACCAAAGCCTCCGGAACAAAGGCTTGTTGAAGAAATCGTAAACAAAGAAATTGAAAGGCTTCGATTGTCGACAACATCGTGACGAGTAATATGAAACTGGTGAAAGTTAATCCAAACTTGTTAAGGAGTTTTAAATCCTATGATGTGGGTTATGTGCCTTATGTTGTATTATTATAACAGTTTTGAATTATTTATGATCTTCTTTGAAGACCATATTATCAAAAATATATAAACAATTACATTATTTGAGAAAATCCATCATTTCAATCCTTTCGCTCATCACACAACGAAAGAGTAAATTAAAAAAATATTGGAGTAAAATACTTTTTGTTACAAAACAAATCATACTATAATAAATAATAAATTCATATAATATTATAATGTATAAATGTTTGAAAGCAATATAAAAATATCGTTAAAACATTATTAGTTTACACTGTAATGTATTGTCATAGTCACACATTGGAGTCATAACGGTAATAATATTGTACTAGACTTACATTGACTTTTATAGGTTATTTAAGAGGAAAAATCGCGGGGATTTCCTTTCTAACGGTAGGCAACTGCCAACTGGTAGTAGTAGTAATTTACTTATTCATTTTGTTTTTCCTAAGAAACTAAGTGACGCATATCTATACTATAATAAAACAGTAAAAAAAAGTGTGTTAAATTGTATATATTTACGAGAAAATAATTTAGGGGAATGTAAAAGCAAATTAGCGGACCATTGAATACCTGATTTTGATTACGATGATTTTTAAAATTGTATGCTCGTTTGGTCGCACTCATCTTGTGAGTTACTTTCGGACCGATTTGGATGAGGCTTTTTTTTTTTTGTAGTATATTTTTTTGGGTATATTTGATTTCGAAGAGTGGAACACCTGATGTGCAACTATAATGGATCAGTAATAATTTGGTTATTTTGTAATGTGATGTTACAAAACCTTGCAAGTATAATTTTTATTTATTTGTTTAACTCTGTATTACACAAAGATAAATACATAAATAACAATAGACAATAGTTACAAATTTTGTCTTATCACCACAATCTGCGATCACAAAATGCGGCCTTATCACCACAATCTGCGATCACAATTATATGCGATCAAATCTGTTCAAAGTAGTTTCATTTAATGAATGTTCCACTCAATTATACCGCATCTCCGAACAGGAAAAAAAACATTGCCAAGCATAAAATCAATATTTGAAATTATAATAAATTTACAAAGTGACATTATATATAAGCTAAGCTTCACATTATCTCTGTTACATAACATTATATGATCCTTGACACGAAGGCGTAATGTTTTTGTTTTCGGTTTTGCTGCAAGGTTTGCTGTAACAGCTTAGTAAGCTTTGTTACGTCATACAAAATTAAAGCAACACATGGTATATTTGTTATTTAATTACTATAGAGTGATATGCTTGATTTTCTTAATATATTTGTAAGTACAATTATTGAAGTCCTTCAAAATACATGACAAAAATAAATACGTAGTTTTATTACTCACATCTTTAAAGAATATTATAATTATCTTGAATTTTTTATTTAATTTTAAAATAATGAAACCATAATAATTTTGAAAATAACTCTTTAAGGTAAACAGCTTTATATGCATAAGTATTTCTCTTTGTAAAACTAAGCATTGAAATAACAATGTAAGCTAACCATTTTTCAGATGGGCATGAAGTATTTATAATGTAGATTATTACTGCAATTTATGCTATTGAGTTTAGACGCCTTTGTTTAAAAATAACTGTGCCCGCGGCTTCGCCTGTGTGGAAATCAATGTGTCCTAAAGTTTTAACCACGTGAATTTTGAAAATAAAAATTAATATTTTTATTTTCAAAATTTTGAACTTAAAAGTAGCTATTGTGAGTTAACCGTTAGAGATACATACATGCTATCATATAGTCATTTTTGTAGATATATAATTTTCTAGTACATTGCTTTAATGTATCTTCCAGCAGGCAAGCGCGCTAGCACTACCACGCGACCTATTCAACAGTAATCTTTATATTTCAGTCAATTTACATATAGCTGGAAACGTACTATCAACCTAAACCTTCTTCCATAGATTTTTTAGTAAAACCCACACGAAAATCCGTTAAGTAGATATTGAGAAAACCAATTATATACAGACAGATAGCTTTTGGGCAGCTTGTTTTATAATATGTATAGATGTAGTCACTTTGGCACGTATCAAAACGAACAAGAATTCTAAATGGTTATTATTAGGTACCAAAAATGTTTTTTATATTCTGAAATTGCAATATTATTATTTTTTTCATTACTGAGTATTCGTACTTTTTAATAATTCGAACTGAGAGTTGAAATATATTCAATTTTGACTCTCTCTAAGAAGACATACTGTGTTTATAAGCGAAATGCGAAATGATTAATATAAAATATTTCCTTAATCTTCGTATGAATAATTTGCAGGCCTATTCATCGTCTCCATCTGGCCTACACATTGTTGTCACATTTAAACACAGAACCAAACGCGTCATTAATAAAACTATTGTTTATACTAGATATACCTACATAACTGTGCCGCATGACCATTCATTATTTTAGTTAGCCGCCGTTGATGACTAAGTAAACAAAAATGATTTATTTTATAAACAACAACGGCTTTGGCACTGGCTTTTAAACTAACGCTTAATTGCTGAGGTCAAAATTAATAATATATATAGATATTCATCGTTTTGTGACAAATCACTGCAATATTTTCCTTCATCTATAGCGTTTCATCGCACATTTTTAATTAAGCCGTGCTGGAATACCTTTATTATGGCTAAGCTTTACGACATCGGACTACAACAAACACCATATTACATATTTGAAAAAAAAAAGCGTAAACCTTGAATGACAAATCTGCACTGTTTGTTTCTGTATTCTTATTTGAAAAGAGACACACGCTGTCTGACACAATTCTTTATTGTGAATGGCAATAACTACTTAATTTTGCACATTATTATTTTAAAAATTAAAGCATTGAATAATTTTTATAAAAAAAATAATAGGTACGATTTCCATACTTTTTTTCATTAATTTGTATATTTTTGTAACATTCCTGGAGACGTTAACGTTGAAGGCAAATCTCTTTAGATATTATAATGTAATTATAAAGTTATTAAGCAGCGGAATTTTATTTACAAATAAGTTTTACCAAAATGCATATATTTAAAACTATCGGTCAATTTTATTTACAAAGCTTCTCTATAAGTACTATACACTTTTTATTAAATGTAAGAACAGAATACTTAACAGGTGGCCAACACACAGGGCACATAAGGTAATGTTAGGTTTCCTTATAAAAAGCTAAGCCTGTGGGTGCCACTGCCTAATAATCGATAAAAATACGTATATAATATATGCGCCCAAAACTTCCACTACTATTGTTTAAAATTTATAATATTAACTTAACCTAACAGAAAAATACTTTTAAAATTAATTCCTTCATCTGTAGTTACTGGTTAATAATACAAAGATTGACGTAATAAAAGTATTTCAAAGCCTATATTCTATTATCACTTACGAATTTACTTTATTGTTTGCTTTCCGCTTGTTACCGAGAATCAGGGTAAACAGTGAGAACCTATTCACAAAACACTCCTTTATTTTCCGCCCGAATCCAAGATATAATGAAATGAAGTCTTAGTAATATTTTATATATTTATCAGAACAGTAAAGTATAATATATTTACACACATCTAAACGTTTTTACAGGTTCACGTGCTCGCGGCACATTGCAATGTTTCAAGAAATTCGTTCACGCTACGGCTTCTGCGTACATCGACCCCGTAATTAAGGGCTCCAAGTGGGTTCAAGGTAGATCGAATAACACATATAATAAATTTAAATGACACGTTAAAAATCAAAATATTGACTAAAAGTTGACATACACTATATGTAATATTTAAGTTTTTTAAGAAATATATCTCTAGAAAGTATAAATAAAATAAAAATTACTGGTATAAAATTATTTAAAAAATGTTAAGCGGAGATAGACATATTAAGCAGTGGGACTGCGTCTGACTGTAAACGCGATTGGTTAGGTTAGGTTAGTTCGATCCCCACTTGAAGTATGATTGTATTTAAATTTTAGTTATTTTTATTTCTCTGTTGAGTTTCACAAATCAACACACAATATCTGGATGTGGGGCGGTTCTAGGTTATGTCTGACTCTTACTCCTGTTATGAGAGAAAAAGCGTGAAGCGGTATAAAAAATGACATTTACATATGAGTTAATATTGTAAATATTTACTAGACATAATTAACTTATGAGAAGTAATAAAAAATTCGAATTTGTGGTATAAAAAAACAGGATAGTTACACTTTGCTTTTCCCATAAACTTAAAATGACTACTTAAGATTTTTCTGTTAGTAAAATCGTAAAAAATATTCTTTCTTATATATCTATTATAACCGAGACAAACTTGAGGAAAATACAATAAATGATTAATCGAGCGGGTCAAACCAGTGCACGAATGTATTTAACGTATGACTTCTGAATCTCACTTTATTTTAATAAATATTTAAATATAAATTTAAATATTTAAAAAATATAAGACGTTAAGATTCGTAAGAAAAAACAAAGTTCGCTGGCTAACAAAATAATAATTATCACTGGTATAATAAAATACTAATCAAGATTATTACTAAAATAAACTAATATTGATAATATTGATTTCAAATTAGTTGTTAATTTTGTAAATTGAGGACGTTTACATTAAGTAATTACTTAGTTCGATAGTAATAATATGTTACACATCGCACATAATTGCTTCTAATTGTTTCTAATGCTATTCTTTGTTACCTAACCATTGCTTCACTGTATAAAAGGTATCCCTGGTGCATAAAACCCTTACGAAACAGTTCTAGATGAATGATATAATTCATATATATATATATATAAAAATATAACAATTAAATTATTTTCTTTATTCTAATAATTTACAAACGAATCGTAATGATAAATTATTCTTAACGTATCTTTTGTTTTTCTCAGTTTCACAAACACTAGGGTATCCGCTTTCTACAGAGTAGAGTGACAATATTTTTGAGACGAATTTATGAATTATGTAAATGTTTTAAAAAATATTTAATTTATACTATATATTAACATAAGTATATATATTCGTAATGTAATTTATATTAATGTAAATGGTCCGAATCAGATTTGTCACAGCAGCACATTATTCACACAACGCGAAGCGATGTGGCCGTATTTTCTAGATCTCGGCCGTTCTCTGCTATTAGGCTAATGGACGAGCCCAATAATTGTCACGGACGACAGTCGACATGTACTCGCATAACGAGTGTTAAAAGTGTAATGAATACTAAATCAGTGGTTATGAAACAATGGTATTTACAAATTTGCATTATTATTTCTCTTTTTGTTTGTATTAATAATGTGTTCATTTGTATTATTTGAGACTGAGAGAAAAACAGCCAAATACATATTTGAAATAAAATTTTACATTAGTGTTATAGACATCTAAACGTATATTAAAAATGTAACTGTTGCCTTTACGTTGCAGATATATGAAATAAAAGTATTATTGGGGTGCATTTTCATTTCCATGAAATAGAACCCAAAACAAGTAATTTTTTTTCTGTTTGTCTGTGCGTTTGTGAACATTAATCTCAGAAACGGCCTAACCGATTTAAATGCAGTTTTGACTATTGTATTTTGGTAAACTTCCCTAAGCATTTAATTTTTACTTCAATAGGTTCATAAATAAGAAAGTTACAACAATTTCAATAAAGAATTTAAGAAAAGTTTGTGACTTAATTGAGAACGTGGGTGGGCCGAAAAACGATATAGTTCAGTCGTGCAGTTTACGCAGACGAAGCCGCGAGTGGGTCGCTAGTCATAAATAAAAAAATTCACGGTGATACTTAGTGTTAAATAATATTATTGATACAAATATAAAATATATAATTGTTATGCATAATAACCAATTATAAAAACACATTAGCATAAAATTAGTTGTAGTAGTATATGATAACTACAACACAAGACAAGCTTTGAACTGCATTAAGTAGTATACTTATATATATATATATATATATATATATATATATATATATATATATATATATATATATATATATATATAACTTATATATATATATATATACTCTTTATATATATAGCTGCTTTTCATAACCTTGCTATATATATATATATATAACTACATATATATATATATATAGTATAATTCATCTTGTAAAATCATCGTAATGGAGAATAACGTTGTAAAATAACTAGTTACATTTTAAGGCATGTTTTAAAAGAGCTCGCCATCTCTGGCCACAGCAACGTGCACGGGAGCGTCACGTGCAACTGGAATACACTTTATTACTCACAATGCATAATAATCGGACATTCGTCGACTCGTCGACATTCAAGGCGATGCAGCGCTATCTACACAGACTATAGAAATATTTATAACTAAATGTTACTTAAATATATAAGACCAATTTTCTAATTTGTATAACTATGCTTAATATTTTAGAAATGTAACATTTATATAAATTTCAAGCTGTTTTATTGACGCACAAATGACGATTTCTACCTCGGAGGATTTTTTATATGTATTATATAATTGAAACGTAAAAAACGCATTTTCATTTGAACACGCGTCTCTTGAAAGCCGTTCAAGCAATCTGATCGCTAAGCCATTCTACATCCGCCAACGTCGAAATTCTTGCTTATTAAAACATATATTTGTCGTTAGCATAAGCGTTTACTAAATATATGTTTTTCAATTTCCTAAGTGTGTTAGTGTACAACACTTGGTGAAAATAATTGAAACTAGTACATGTTCAATAAGATTAAAAAAGATCAACTTCGGGGCTTATTTTTATTTATATTTAGTTAGCATTGTATTTTTAAACACTTATAAGAAAATCTTTTAATCGTTTAAATTTTAAATCACGTAATAATAATCTAATATTTTCATAAATCATAATCATAGAAAATAAATATAATACAAAACAAGAAAAAAACACTACTAAATTATATGAAGTAACATGAAAACGACCTTTTTTTTATTACGAATTTTAAATTTCATGCAATAACAAGCTCATAATATAATGTCATGAATAGTTGTTTCTTTAACAAAGCTTTTGAAACTGAAAACCTCTACAATACTTGTTAAAATATAACGATGTCGTCATTGAGAAGAATCTTGAAAACGTCCTTGCAAGTTACGAGGACGAACTCGCAAAGTTATAGCTGTTCGTGTCCTATGTAAGTAACGACGTAACTTTTTACTTACTAGATATTTAAAAATATACCTTAGAAGATTTATAAATAAGGTCCAATAGTATTATAAAGACTATGACAATGGTATGAGAAAGAATTATTTATGACACTTAGTACTACAACTTTACTTTCAACAACAAACAGTATATTTATCATAATAGTTTGTCTGTACATTTTATTATTCCACTGTCTCGTAAACATAAAAGGAAAAATGACAATTTTCACAAAACGTAAGGCATATTCAGTAGTAGGATCAATATTTTCAAATTTATGTTTGATTTAGAGACGTAAATAAAAAAATAATAATATAAAAACAAAATCGCATAGTGTGTCTGTGCATAATGCATTTAGCCTAGAGCTTTAATTTGTTTTTATCTTCCGTTTTATTTTGGTGGCGGGACTGGCGTTCGCCAGTTAAGAACTTCCTCCACTTTTAAGAATAATAGAACAGATACAAATATGTATTCGTAAATACAAATACAAATATGTATTCGTAAATAATTTCTATTTACGTCATGGGTAGCAGATTATTTAAATCATCCAAATAAAAATGTACTTCAAAAATATTGTATTCTAATCAGAGTCGCGGCAAGCGTCATTGGGCGACACGAGCTTAGTGTAAATGGTAGTCGTTGACCGTATAATTTTATTTTGTTTATCCTTCAAAGTGATCAAAAATACACTCTTGTATATATACAAAAGAATGGAATTTCAGACGAATTGTAGCCCGTGACATAGCTAACGTGGACTATAAAACGTACTTGTAGTAATTTCGAGAAATCCCCTACATTATCCATAGAACCAATGCCAAGTTTTAGCTTTTATTACGTTGTCTGTCAGTCACTCCGTTAGAAACGGAAGTTAGTTTTGTATATGTATCTCTTTCTGTTGTCAGTCCTTCATGTCTGAACAGAGTGGTCATACATGAGATGTGAGTCTGGAACTAACGAATTGTGTGCAACCTCCTGTCAGTTTCAATTTTGGCTATATTGTAGAATTTTGGTGTCTGGATTCTTGAGACTCAGGACATATGGTAGGCATGCGACCTCTGTCTTTTTCCGTCTTTATTCTCAACGATAATCAACTTTTCGAGGTTGTCGTCTACGCGTCTCGTTATGTGTCTAAAGTAACTCAGAACACAATGATGATATCTTGTCTTTTATTTTCAATCCTCTCAGGATTGACACATTTGTGTGCTCAGCAGTCCAAGGATAGTGTGTTTTATTAACATTAGATCAACTTATTTTACATAAGTATAGAAGTATTTTTAGCTGTTTGGTATTTTCAGCAGCCTTGTCGAAAAGCAATGAAATTCCTGGAAAATCTTCAGCGGTTCAGCCGTGTAGGCATCACAGACAGAGAAACTGAGTTACTTTCGAATTGATTTTGAGATTACTTCCATTTACTACATGTTGGCATTGATACTCACCCAAAATTATAATGAATTTCTTTATAGTGGTATTTTTATTGTTTCCGAGTTTTCCACATCAGACGATTGTAATTTTTTTCAGCTTTACGCTTTTCTGTACCAAGGGCCTAGGCACACTGTTCTCGGCATTCCACCTGAATCCGACACGATACATATTGGATGCCGAAACATCTCTTTTTTGGGCTCAACGCTCATCTTTGTCAAACCAGAGAAAAAAATAAAACAATAAAAATACCGGCCCGGTGGTTTTGGTGGTTGGAAAATGTCACAGACAGACAGACATTCGCATTTATAATATTAGTATGGATTGAGTTGGTTTCAAAGTAATCTATAATAGCATCTGTTTCAAAGTAAATTAACATTTTTGAAACACAGCGTTTATTACCACGAAAGGCTAAAAGCAGAACATAAATATTAAAATGAAAACACTAATAAATATATTGAAATGAATACTCCACTAATAAATATATTGAAATGAATACTCCACTAATAAATATAAGTAAATAATTAAGTTTCTTCAACTCTTACATAAAAAATAAAAGGAGGCCAATGTGTTTGTGAATATATATGTAGGTACATTTGTTTAAAAGAAAAAAATATAATATTAGCTGTACGATCAAGATTATCTTCAGCTGTAAGATTATATACATATTAGTACAAATTATTTAAAATAAATAATTTTAAAAAAACGTATAAAAACTTGAATAAAGCGAGATTCGAACCCGATTCGACACCGAACTTGAACGGTTTCCAATAATCACTACGCGTTAAATTTTTTGTACATTTTATGAAGAATGTTTTTCAATTTCCTAAGTGTAATAACACTTAGGAAATGTTAAAAATACATTAAAATCTATAATGATATATTTTTATAATGATATATATTTTTTGATATTTATAGAAGTATTGTGATCATTTGAACATTTCATAATGATAAAGAATACTTCGTAGAGTCATTTCGGTTTAGGCATTATAAACCGATTATTTGCGCAGTTGCAAAAACTGAACTAACTTCCAAGCAGTGTTAAACAGTAAAAGGATGACATCGTCATAAATTATTTATAAGTATAATGATAATTATAATAATATTTATTAATGTAGACCACTAAAACAAGTACTGTGTTTTTTACTTCCGATTGCATTAAATGTATTTTAAAGTTTACTGTTTATATCGCTTCCCTTGTGTATCAATCCACTCTGTTCTCCGCTTTCCGCCTAAGTTCGAGGAGGAACGCCGCGCTTTGCGTTCAATTAAAAATATATTTTATATCAATGCTCTAGAGAGGAGCAGCATTCGAACTCAAAGCCATCGAGTTTAGTTTGACGCTGTCCTAGATTACATACTACCCATAAGTGTATTTAAAAGTATATTATTTCGTATCATTAGCATTTTACTCATGTCATATTATTTAACGGTTTGTTGGTATTTTAAAGAGTCTATCTTTTTAATTATTTTATTATCTAGAGAAATTGATCTTCGTAACCTATTTATTAGACCTTGTGTTTTGTATAAATTATTCCGTCAGTCGTTATTCACGCACTACTGAAGTAAATGTTGCTTAACCCATCTTGTATGTGTGTTATAATAATAATACTATTGCTATGGCTACTATAAATACTCCTCTCCATGCTATTTAAGATAAAACCTACATAGTAATAAATTTATTTACATCCTGAGACAAAGCTACATGCCTAGTAGTCGAATTGGGTATTTCTTTTTTATAACTTACTCGTATATAAAATTATAGTAGATAGATACTTATATAAAATCTTGTTTTAATATTTTGCTGGAAACATTATATGCAATGTTCTTTATTATTCCATGTCTAGATATTATGGAATTTTAAAATTAAAAGTAAAAAATTAAACTATCAAAATGTCCAGTAATATTTTTTTACTAATCTATAACTAGAAACTCGCTCCCAATTAGCACCAAGTAATTAATTACACCACTAAAAAGTAATAATCTTTATTAAACTTATTCACGCTGAACTGTTTATATATAAAAAATATATTTATACATTTTGAATATTTTCTTTATTACTAGTACGACTTTATATTAATGAATATAGGTTTAGTACTACCTACTAGATTAAAAGTTACACAAAGACGCTCCATTTCCAATAAGTATTATTACTTATATGATTATAAGTATGATTACTCATCTAACATAAGAAAAGTATCGTATAAATCAACTACAGTTGAGTTACAAGGCGTAAAGAATTAGTACTAAACATGTACCAATATATCATGAATCTGCGAATGAAAGGCGGTATACGGTACAGGTTGGATGAACAGCAATACAAAATATACAAAAATTCTTTTTCACCTATTCATATCAATTAATAATATTAAAAATAATCATTTTAAACAGCCATAATTAAAAGATTGTGAAAAACACATCTTTAATATTTCAATATCGGATATAAATACTCCTTTGTTTATATTATATTTGTATAGAAGTCGTTCAAATCTTACAAATACATTATTTAGCAACGTACATTCTACGAGGAAAGACGTCACTGAAAAACATTAATAGTCTATTGTATTTATTATTACTTGACTATAAGCTTCAAGTTTACCTGAAACCACATATACAAACAAGGCCGAGGTCATCACACACTCAGTAAGCTTGAAAGTCTACCATTGAAAGTCTTGAAACAAAATGCATTTTTTTATCTTTAAACGTTTCTTTTCTAAAGTCACCAAAGAGAGCCTAATAATTATGATTGTAACATATAAAATTAAAATACTGCTAATCGAGAATCATGGCAATAACGAAAAAAATATTTTTATTTAAGATTTAGTGCACGTTCATTTAGTAGTAGTAGTAGTAATAACCCCGTATAAGTAAATTTTCAATTAGGTACACAAGAGCGTACAAAGAAACCGTTTAACGTGTTATCTATTTGTCGAGAGTACAGTATGTTATCTCATCAGTAGTAAAATTAAATAACCACCCCTACCATATCAATGTATGACTTTCTATTGTTTTAATCAATAAAAAAGAATGAGAATATAGAAACTAAAGTATTACACAAAGAAAATGTAGTCATATATTAGTGTCCTTTATTCTTCCGCCCATATATAGACAGAAATGGACAAGATTTTTTTTTATATATATTACTTAGCAAATATTACAGGCAATAATAATATGAAATATATTACATGGTGTATTTTTTTTAACATTTTTTAAAGTGTTATTCACACACTTAGAAAATTGAAAAATATAAAAAAAAAACGCTATGTAAAAATAATTTAAATTTTGTAAATTTCGCGTTGTTGTTCTTATTCTTGTAATAGCTCAATAAAGCTTATAACATATTGTTCTGATTACCTATTGTTCTGATTAGCACTATCTACATTATCGGACAATATTTACTGATTATTGTAATTACGAATAATTATACACGTATTAAGTAAATGTAGATGTTTATTTATAAGCGTTATCCATTTAAGTGTCCTTAACGAAATGCTTCCATACGTATTGTATACTGGCACTGTTGTTTTTGTTCCTTATTTATGGAGATATATGAACAAGCACTTTAAAATTAACTTAAGTTGTGTAAAAAATAAGCATATATGATATAGTTGAATTATAACGTATTTATAGGTTCTGAGTAAAAGCAAATCACTTATTCGGATACAAAAATCATAAAATTCTTATTCATTTTAATGTAACTCATATTATAAATTTATACTATAATTTTGTATAACACAAATAAATATACATAATATACATTTATATATTAGCCATAGAATTTAGCCTGGTCGAATTTCAAAAAGTTCGATGAAACATAGAAGTGACGCAGTAATAAATTTATTTATTATAACAGTTATTTATTCATGTAAAACGTTGTTTATTAATACTAAATGTGTATATCAAATAAAATAAAGAAAGGTCTTCACGCACATTAGATTATTAACCTCGCCTACCCCGTTAGAATATAAAACGACCGGTTTACCTCGGATTATATTATATTTGCTATATCGATAAGGGTAAAAGAACGCAATCGAGGCGCAGTGAGACACCGTTTGGCTAAACGCAATTCTTTTTGGATTTGATTCCCATTCGGGGGAAAGATTATATTTAAAATAGTTTTTATTTCTCCGTACTGGTACCTTAGACAAGGCGCGTGGTTGAGTTCCATCACTCAACACACATGTCTCGATTTCAGACGGAAAGTGGAGAACGCAGTGTCTTGACAATAGGTTCTCTCTGACTACCCTGCTGTGCGGAAAAAGCGTGAAGCTAAAAAATTTCCTTTATACATGTGTATACAAAAGTGTAATAAACCCTAATGACATTGCAACCACCGGTGTTAGAGAACAAACATTTGCTACTTATTCACTATATCCATACAGCGAAATATATATATTTTTTACAGAAACTGATATATTTTTCCACAATAATATCCTGTCCATATTCTTAAAGTAAATGGTATTTCTTTATAAAGAAACTTACACAAAAGCTGTTTTTTTAATTATTAGTTAATTATATATTTTTTATTTCTACATGGAAATTCTATGCCAACCCCATGTAATCTATATATGTAGGTTGCCAAAGGTCCTGCAAGAATACCATTACACACACCCACATTACATGATTTAAAAAAATTGGTTGGTTATACCATAAGTAACGTAGTTTCAGGCCCGTAGTTGGTTATAAGCTGCTAAATCTCGGCTTGTATAGTCGGCATTACGCCTGCGAAAGATATAGCGCTATACATACAGTACACGCTCCAGGGCAGGTACGGGAGTACTTTTATTTCTATGAATTAATTAAATTTTAATATAGAACATTAGGCCAGTCTTTAGACGGTTTGTACATAAAAATTAAAAATAAAATAGAAATACATATTTAGTAGGGGTTTTGTTAGTTTATTAAGTAATTATATTCATTAATATAATACGGACACTTTGTCACCGGGTTTTATAGAAGTCACCAGGGTTCTCTTGAAATTATGAATTTTAAAGTGTTTACAAAAAGCCTATAGAGATCGAGATTGGATGCGATATTGGGTGCCCAGATAAGCGCGTAAAATTGTGGGAAATAATATCAAACTAAGAAACAATTACTAAACAAACAATAATTTTATTCTTCACATTAATATAGAATCAATAGTTAGAATTTTAATATATTTTATATGATAGTTTTTGATCTATATCTTGATAAATAACGGTTCCATAAAATAAAATGTATTCGGTGGGTCCGTTATCTTAAAATTTAGGAAGCCATATGTTAGACGTAGTGACGTCGTGGTCAAACTTCAGAATATGTTTGGCTGTGATGGTTGTGGGATTGGATTTGACTCAAAAACTATATGTACAGTAAATAAATGTATCCACATGCGTAGATAAGAGAGCACTATGCGTAGGCTACATTTTATTTCTCTTTAAAATAAAATAAAAAATTACCAAAAACTACTACATTGCTCTTGAAACTAAAACATCGTGTCTTATACTACACAGTGGGTCTGATAAGAACAATTTCAGTGGCTTACCTAACAACCTTTTTAAGGCTCGATGCGTTTGAATATATTACATAAAGGTACTATTTATAGATACCGCTATTCTTTCAATGAATTCATGAATATTATTTTAGTATGGCTGTAACATGTTCTATAAATGTTAGGTGCATGACGTAATCAATATAGAAATTGTGAAATTATCAACAGTTTTTTAAGGTAAAAATGCTAGAAAGCGATATTTTCAATCATTGCTTGACTATGGTCCTGTTACCATAATATGATGTAATATTGGAACATTAACAATAGGTACATTGAGATATATATATATCTAAATACCTCACCATACATTATCCTCAGAATTTCTTCTAAAAATCTTTTTTTTACTGTATTCCAAAACTATACAAAAAAACAGATTAAATTTAAAAACATCCATATTCATTAGTGAAATTACATACTACAATTATTGTAGGCATCATTACTATCAAATAATAGTTCCTGTAAATGTATTGGTGATAAATCACGATCATCAAAAGAGGCACGTAGGTGCTGTACGTGTTAGTGATAACCACTTTATTCCCAACGGCTGGTGTAAGACTTGGTTATGCGACTTTACCCACATACCGACGGGAACCATCTGAGAGAACCTAGTGTTAAGGCACTCCGATCTACACTTTCCGCCTGAAATCGAGACATTGAATGCTGCGTGGCGGGACTCGACGCTGAGCTTTGTTTTACTAGAATGAAGAAATGAAAATAATTTATATATAATCACACCATCGAGTGGAGATCGAACCTATTGGTTATAGGTTCAATCGCGATTGCAATCAAACGTTCGGCCTCATAAATATGGGCTATGGCATATATTTCCGCTGCTGATTTCCAGTCATTAGACTGTTCTCCGTTACCCAGCGATATGCAGTACAAGTAGTACCCCGTATGAACTGTAACATATTGAATTGTATTTTTTTCAATTAAAATATTTTTAGTTGATAGTTTAACAGAAGGAAAAGGAAGGAAGGAAAGATATTAAGAAAACGTGACGATCGCGTGTTCGTGTATAATTTTCGAAATATGACCACTGAAATAGCGGGAAAGTTTAATGCTTCATAAGTCCATGCCCATACATTTTATATTTTTGACATTAAAAACAAAACGCTTACTTGCGACTGATAAAACATATATTTAACAGATAAGCAGAAATAACTTTGCGTTATCATTGTAACATTACAAATATAATGCAAAATATTTACAAAAACCTTAACTTTTTTGAACGAATGGCAAAATTCGCAAAACATTTGGCAGTACGACCGAGTTTCACTTGCTATTAGGAAAGCGGTAAAAAAAGTGAAAGTGTGCAAGCGAGATGCAAACAATCTCCAACATCTGCTGAACAAGGACAGCCTGACCTCACGCGGTGACGTCAGAGAAGATTATATTTATATAAACATTTCGTATAATATTTTTATTTTATATATTATTGTAATAGATAGATATAATTTAAATAAAATGTAAATACCTAGCCTCAAGTAGATGTTCGGGGACACAACCTACAGTGTGTAATATTCCTTTCTTATCTCTAAATAAATAAACATGTAAAAAGATTATTCAATTACTTTACTAATAATAAAAATACTATTATTTTGATGATTTTAATAATATTTCTGTCGAACATGCATGAAATGGAAAGTACGAGGTATAATATTATATATAATACCTATTTAAAAGTAATCGTGAGTGTAATAAAAAACAAAGATTGACGATAACATAACAGTTGAACTTATCTTGAAATTTATAAAATATTTATTTACACTTTTATATAAATGTAAAATAACATTGTATAAGACTTAGCATAATATGAAATATATATTTTAAAAATGTACAAAAATACTTTCACAATGTTGTAAAAACCTAACATATGTTTATGCAAATATAAAATAAATAACGAAATAGTTTAAAAAATTTACTACACGGAATATTCATACCTGGTGTAATTATAATATATATTTACAATGTTTATTTAGTAGTTAAGTGATAACCGCTGGTGTGCCTTTTTATATAAAAAAAAAATCATACTAATATATATAAAAAAAAATCATACTAATATATAAAAATACAAAGGTGAAAATAAGCATATAACATAAAAGTCATATTCTTGCTAAAACATTAAAAATGGTGCTGTGCCCTTTAAGCTTGTAACTAAAAACTCAAATAATGAGGCAGATAAACCTTTTTCTCCTGATGACCAATATCTATATAACTCAATTTCATGGGAAATGTTGCATTTTTAAATAAAACCTCATAGTTAACAAGTGTATATTCTAGTATTTTGCATCAAGAAAACTAAGAATGTGGCATGTTTACTTATCAATAAAGTTTATGTATTTTAAATGCAAAGTTTAGCAAAGATATCTTTATGATATAACCAGCAAAGCAATCTGACCGCTAAGTTCTCCATCCACATCCATATTTTTATACACTTATTACAACTTACTTTTGTTGTTAGCATCTCCGAAGAGATATTTTCACAAATTTCAGCCCCGCAAGTATAAATGGCTTGTTATTTTAGTTTACGGTATGTAAACATAATAATAGATTAAAGTATAAATAAAGTTTAAACTTAAAATTCATTCTTTTAAACCTTGGATTCGTCTTTAAAATTTGTTTAATCCTGTTTATAAAAGTAAATATATCATTTATGTCACATGGCATATGTATGTATAATAAAATTACGCAAATCATATCAGACTTGTCACTTGAACAATTTAAAATTAAGATTAAAAATATATGATAGAGGAAAGTATATTATTCCGTCCAGGGATACTATTCTGATGTTAATGTGTGGAATTAAATACTGTTGATGCTCGCTCAGGAGGCTACTTATTGTAAAACTATATTTAAAAAGAGCAGCTGTTGAGTTTCTCACTGGTTCTTCTCAGCAGAAATACCTTCCATCCCAGTGGTAACTGCCGCTAGGTCTGACAATACTGACATTTTATGTTAATTGAGGATTCGAAAGTGCTTGTTATAGATTATTTGAATAAAGAATTTTTGCTTTTGATTTATAAATAATTCATTAAAAAAATACTTTATTTTAAATTATTAAATATGAAAATAAAGAAAAAATCCTAAATTTTAAATTATCGAATATAAAATTAAAAAAACTAGTTTCATGCATAATGGAATACTTAAATATGAAGTTAAAAATTTATTATATTACAGACATATTTTCTACTAATATTTTACCTACATAATATACAAAGTAATATAAGACCTGCTAAGAATGTATGTTAATAATAATACTTAATAACTGAGTCTTATAAAATTTATTGCAATGCATATGCAAACTAGGCTACTTGGTGAAATAATGTTTAACCTTGCCTCTTACTTTTCCACACCATCATAATAAAGTGCAGTATATTAAAGGTCCTTCAGATATACCTAATTATTCATATAGCTATTCGTTAGTGTACTGTGAGTTATATTTTTCCACTTCTGTTCTTAAAAACAAATATTCCATAAATAACCATAAATTTTCATCAAATAAACTTGGTTTAAATTTTTTTGATAAGAACAACTGTGGCTCAGATATAGACATTTGTCCTAGATTGATTTGAAAATGCAGTATCTTTTAAAGTTGGACTCCTAAATATTACACTATACAAAACAATAAAAACATACCCTCACTATAATCGAATATATATTTTTACAGTTTCACACTTCTCTTGTATGGCAGGGTAATCGCAGATAACCAAGTGTCAAAACACAATTCTTCTCTTTCCACCTGAGTTCGATAAGTTGAATATTAAGTAGCAAAACATCATGCAGCACTTTGCCTTATCAAAATGAAGAAATATAAATACTTTAAATATAATAATTTCCCTGAATAGATTGGGCCCACAACTAAATGTGTTTGCAGTCAGCCTCAAAGAGATAGCCTCAATATAATAAAATGCTTTTTTTAATATATTTTTATGTAAATGTGCAAGGTGTTTGTACTACAAAGCAGATGTTCTTAATGCTTTTAACTATAAAATTATCCTTGACCTTTATTTGATGATAAATAGAATTGTGACACACATACAAAAGGTTACAGAAACCAGCTATACCAGAATTAATGTTGATAAAAAATTAAACAACAAACAATTGGTAGCGCATTTTTTGTAAAAATTTAATAACCACTATTATTTTAGCATTTATTTAAATGATTATCTTGTTAATAAAGAGAACAAAAAGTTGTTCAAATTTCATTAGATTTTTTCCACGAATTAATATGAAAATAGCTAATAATATACCTTATTTGCATATCAAAATAATAACATGTCAAAATTGTAAAAACAATCGTGTTAATGCCACTGTGTAAATGTACGGTTTGTTTAACTAGCTGTGAACATTTTAGTACAAACATATTCAACGCTCGACAAACACACTTTAGTGGTTGGGAAATATTTATGTAGAGTGCCTAACGACTGAATTAATTTGTATAAAATCTGTATATTTTGGTATTTTCGTCATGACGTAAGAGACTTCGCCGGAAAAGCCATAATATTATTCATCGTATAAACTAAAAAGATAAGTAAGAAGATATCAACCGAACGAACTAGCGAACTAGTAGGTAGAAGGAAAACAGAAACGATTTGTGTACATGCAACAAAGAGTTTCAACCGTAAAATCATCAACGTAATCAGCTGCACACTTATTTCAAAGTAACACAATGACAACTCTTCAACAATTTTATAAAGGTCATATTATAAACGAAACGGATCCAAGAACACAACGACTAGACCAATTGTTTTGACGTACGTACCTTTGGTTTGTAGAACCATTTTCTGAGAGACTCCATTGGACCACTTTTGTATAACAGCCTCATATGAACAGATCACAACACGGTCACACACATTATAAAACAAATGTAGCACCGAAAATCACCACGCATACGTAAATTGAAACAGTATTTTGCAAATATTTACGTCAAAAAACACAAAAGGCGGACATGTTTCACAAATCGCGTTCACGTTTGAGAATGATGAACGGAATGGTCGAGCAACAATTCACACCACGCACGTCACGCAACTTTTCCATTCATACATGAATTGAACGGGACCTGTTCGTTCGGATACGTCTGAAAATAAAAGAATGAACTGTTCTGTTATAAGTATAATAAAAATAAAATATTGAAATTGTCAATGATATAATGTTAATACATGTACAATTAAGTAATGATATATTAAATATATATTTTGTAATAAAACATTAAAACTTTAAATACGATATAAAATAAGGTTTATTTTACTTTCAATGCAAGAACAAATCGTCGACGGTCAACAGATTAAAAATATTTTTATTGAAAATTTTTAAATTTAATACAAAATATATATTATTAGTTAATTAAGTAACTTAAGAAACTATCGACAATTCAAGTATTTAGATGTGATGTGATTTTATGTGTACCTATAATTTTTTCACGAAATGAATATTAGTATGAAATTGCGGTACCTATGCACTAGTTAGGTACTTGCAATTGCACTTGCTGTAAACATTTTCCACTACTAAATTGACAAGTTATTTTATTTTTTATATATTTTTTAAAGTGTTATGTGTCACACACTTAAGAAATTGAAAAACACATATTTAGAAAACGTCTTAAAAATGAACGGCTTTCAAGAGGCGCGGGTTCAAATGCTACTGCGTTTAAACTTTAATACGTTTTTGAAAGTTATTATATTTAAAACTGTTAAGATAAAAAATAAATTTTATTCTTTTATAATAATTCATCAAAAATTATGAGTATTTGTTTTAAAATAAGTTTGTATTCTATATTTCAGAAATTCAAATTAAAGTCCAAGTCATTAATAAACGTCCAATAAACACTATTACTACTATAGTGTATATTGTATTTGTATGCTTATACTCTATGGAGTACCTATTACTTTGATTATAAAAAAAAAACAATTTTAACAAGTTGTGTAAATTGTGTCGGAAGAGATACGTGACCTTAAAATTATATTTAAATGCTGTATGTACATCAATGGATCCTTTGTATAAAGGCTAAAGTAATAATTTGACCATTTTGATATTTTTATGGTAAACGCATCTTATCATTATAAATAGTTATATAAGCTATAAAAATTAAAAAGTTTACTTACTAAAGTACTGTTTTTAAAAACATTATAACGATCTATGTAGCATGAATTTAAACGTATATATACGGCCAAAGAGTAGTTTGAGATTTATTATTTATACGCCAGAGTTTATCCCGCACGGTTGTCTGTAGTTTGGACCAATCAGTTAGTTAGCCATACGTCAGACGGCGCAGAAGTGGATTTAGTCAATTTGGTAATAAGGAATGTACATTAACATAACAGTAAACTGAGTAAAAGAAACATATAATCTCTTCTTAGAGTAATACGCGCATGTCGGCGAATTAGACATATTGGCCTTTTTCGGTTGCTTATGAAAAAATAAATATATAAAAAAATCACGAGTAAAACTAAAATATATACCATAGCATAAATACGCAGGACAGTTGTGTTAGTAAACAAACAAGCTTTCGTAGACTTTGGTTTTACTAAATAAAAATTATAGCATCGACTTAGGTAAAAATATAGCATCGAGGATATATAAGACATTTAATTTATAGTTGATTGAATCTCTTTAAAAAAATTTTATAAGATATAGATATAAGAGTATAAAGTATATACTCATTTTTTATAATTATTTTTAACTTTTAATAAATTCAAAATGTATTTTGATTCATTTCACAATATTATGATTAAGTAAAGTAGGTAAGAGTTACTATCAATAGTAAAGGGGCCTTTAGATCAAAAGAAATTTTAGACAAACGACGCAGATATCATAGCGAATATTGTTTGTTTGGATTACATTACATAAAAACCATCAAAATAACGAGAACCTTACCTTACGGTTTTTTGTTACAATTTCCTTCAAATAATAAATGTGTCAAATAATGGATGCCAAGAAAGATTGATATATAAAAAAGCAACACTAAATAAAGTTACAGTTTTTCCCGCAGAGCAGCGTAGACAGAGAAAGTCCAGTCTATTGTCTAAGTACTACATTTTCCACTTTCCGCCTTATTCGAGACATTGTGTGTTAAGCAGCGGATTTCAATGATGTGCATTGTTTTCTCAGGGCACGGAAATTAAGGTAATTTTTAATATCAATCAACCCACAACTATTGATTTTACAGTAATATATAGAAAAATTGTATTATTTTTTAAATATAACATTTTATTTTAATAAGTAAAGCTGAGCCACTACACAATAGATCATTTGTTCGATCCCTATCATATATGAACTTAATATTATATTTCTAATAAACATACACATGACAGGATTTTAATTTTTATATAGGTATATATAAGCTTATATCGAGGCACGAAATGTCTTGAAACTCTGTTCTCTATGACTACCCTCTTAAGCGATAAAAGGTGGAAAGCTGTTTTGTTTTTAATTGTATTCTGTAAATTTTTTGTCAATTGTTATCATTCGTGGGGAGGTCAGTTATAGTAATATTATGCAGTACACGTGATATCCGAGTGAAATGAGTGAAAGACTTGTTATTTCTTATATAAAAAATTATTCTAGATATAATATAATTATTTAAAAACAGTTATTTTATATCAGGTCATTGTGAGGGCAGGGTCTGATACAAAGGTTGTGAGTTTTATACTCACTCATTTCTCATTCTAATCATTATATTTAAGTTATTTTCATTTTCTCTTTTTAGGTAATTCAACGTGAGGCGTTGCTTTGCGTCATGAAACGTTGCACAATTGCGGAAACTGGAGGACGATGAGTGTGTGATGATAAGTTAAGATATAACTTAAAGAGAATTTAGAATTCTCAATATGACCTTTTCAATTTTATCAAATGTGACATTTTCAACAGTACATTAATCATTATTTATATTACATTTAATATTATTAACTATTTTTAATCTTCTATATATATCTATACATATATCTGTGGACGCTAATCTCAGAAACGGCTTAACCAATATAAAAACAGTTTTGACTATTGAATTTTGGTAAACTTTCGGCTTCCTTTTATTTTATTTCCATCAGATCATAAATAAAAAAAAGTGACAAATAATAAATGTTGTCAAAATTGCTATTGAATAACTGTTTTATTAAATTGTCTGAAGCTTTAATTAGTTATAGCCGTATAGTTTACGCAGGCAAAGCTGTGACCAAATCGCTAGTAATATATATTGTACCCGTATCGTAGAATTGACGAGGTTGGTCACATTTCATGAAATTACCAACTGAATTTGATCATAGCATTCAGTTGTCAACGTTTAACGATTTCGTCATAGACGTTTGGACATATCGTAAAATAAAGTCTTTGATAATACATTTATTATAAATCCAGAATATGATATATCTCTCTCTACAGAGACAAGAAATATAAGTTGTAATAAGCGTATAAGAATTTTGACGTAGCCGGATATAGAACGCATGGCTTGCGGTCAGAACAGTTAAACGGCTTTCACGAGAGTTTTCTAAATGTATGTTTTTCAAATTCCTCACTGTATTATACTTTAAAAAAAATGTTATTTTTACGTAAATAAATCTTATACATTACCTACCTATTTTATTTAGAAAATATAAAGTTAAAATAATTCACTCGTCTATTAATAGTCAATTATAGCTATTGACTTACTATGAACAGACTTAAAAAGTTCCTAAAACCGATTAAAACTCTTTGTGTCAAAGGGCTTGAAATATATAACAATAACAATGTTGCGCCGTTAAATAATTCGGTAAGAGTATTCGGGCGTGAACTGTAATTAAGAGAAAACTTTTAAAAATGGTGGATAAATATCTCTTTTTTTAATATTGTACCTCTTTTATGTATAGATTGATTATTGTTTCAGGTAATTTTTTATTTTTATTTTTATCACACATTTGTTTGTTATTCAATTTTATTTATTAATAGGTAACATGATATGAACTAAGCGCTTAGCGAATAAACAAAAATAAGCTGACCTCCTAGCTTGTACTACTTTAGTTAAATATAAGTGTTTGGTCCAAGAAGGCGGTTGACTTGGTTTAAAAACATCATAATCTATATAGGAAAGGGGAAGGGAGGTGTGAATACTAGTCACTATCATTTGTTTCGTTGCCTTATAATATAAATGATATCAAATCAGATATATAAGATTATATAAATTATCTAAATGTGTAATAAAAAATCACCAGAACTCAACGCCGCACCGCTCTTTGTTTAACCAAATCGAGCAAACAAAAATTTTAATAATTTCCTAGTGCACCCACTAGGAAATTATTAAAATTTTTGTACAGCCACTAGTGTATTTTTAATTAATTAATTTTTAAATGTAATAAAACATATTTATATTAATGAACAAATACAAAAAATGTTTATAAGATTAGAGACATCTTAGCCGAATTCAAGGAATAAATATTGACATTATTAATTAGCCCAATAACAAGCTTCTATTATCAATAGCTAATTATACAATGTATTAATTAAAAGCCCTTTTCATGTTGGGTGACACTAGTCTACTAATCATTGGATGTCTATAATCATAATATAAGCTGCTGATGTAAATTTGTAGAAGGGACATTGTTTTTATTGCGTTTTTCTTAGATTTATTTATTTATATTGAGATAGATATCGTTTTCGCGCCATTTATCTGCTTGCGCGATGGTTGTGGGTTCATTTCCCTCTCAACGGAGTTTTATGTCTGTATTAATAATAATAATAACGATGATATAAAATCATCAAAAAATAATTAAAGGAGATTGAAAACAGTAATAGAATATGAGTCTGGTTTTCTTAATTTTTTATTTGTCTGTTTTGGAATTGAATGAATCATTTAATATGATTTTTGTTATATAGCTTTTAATCTTGGGCAAATGGGCAGGAGTAAGGGTATATTTTCGATTTCGAAGAGCGGTATCCTTATACAGGATTTCAGTAGTGTAGTTAAACTAAAAAAAATAAGGAAAACCCGCTCTGAAATTTTCAGCGTGATCCGTATTTTCCGTTCACATACAAAACTTCAAGAACCGGAATAACTCATGGAGGCCCATAATAGTCTAACTAAGCTGTTAGAAGTAATAAATGCCCTCTTAACAAATTCACTGTTCAATGTGATAGGCATTTTCCAGTAACCTTCATATTGATTAGAGACCTGGAAAATCTGATGAAGAACCAGCTAAGCTATAAGAAATAAGTAAATGTTGCATGAGAAAAACTTGTTCAAGGGTGGGCAGTTTTCGTTAACAAATAAAAATGATTGGCCGTCGTGACGCAGTGGAATATCGTCTGATTGTACACGCAATAGTTATAAGTTCGATTCCAATTTGATGGAATGGTTATGTTTTTCATTCCAGTAAGAGAAAAATAAATATTTTCGGCATTCAACACGTATCGTAATGCCTATGTGTATAAAGACACAATTTTATATCGATATTTTAATATTGAGAGGATCATTAAGTAATCAAAGTAAACATTAGATAAAATATTTTCTTTTAAAAAAAAAATTAAAGTCATGTTTAAATAAAAACTAATATGATGTCTCAAATTCAAGGTTTCTTTTTTTCTCGAAATAGACGAAAAAAGGTGTTAGAAGATAATGGCCTAGTATATATATCATTTACTTTATTTTTTTTATCATATATTTCATATATCTTTATTTATCATATATTTCACGTTGGAAGCCTTAAGCTGAGAATTTCGCAAGTAATCCTGCACGTGAAAGTTTCTTTATGAAACATATATACAGCCATAATTTTGTTTTTATTTAACATGATGAGTTTTAAGTATCGTAGTAAGGGAAAATATTGGCTCTAAATTCTTTCTTTTTCTACTGCGTGTATGAAAAGAAACGAAAACAAAAATATCAATTTTAATTTGGAACAACGAAGGAAACGTGACTTATATTAATAATAACGTCAGTTTTTTTTATTATCACATTAATATGCCTTAAGGATATAAGTGATACGCTAATTTGAATTTACAATCATAGCTTTTAGTTTTTAAAAGACAATTGAAAACGAAAAGTATTTATTAACTGTTCTTCACTAAGCTTTTTTAGATACAAAAGTAGTTATATATCTTACATATTCTTAATACTGACGATACTCATATTACGACGAAATCATTATAGGGTTGTTTTACAAGTTGCAAGTCAAGAATATTATTAATTTTAAATTTTTGATTTAAAATTATATAACTACTAATCTTGAATAATGTTTAATTAAAGAAATATTTTTTCATATAATCCACAAATGTGCTGCTCCTTTATGAACAAGTAAGAAGAGCTAGAAGGCAGTAGCCTCGTTGACGCATGAAATACGCGTTATCTTAGCTACGCGTATGCCACTTTTTTCAAAAAGTCAAGCACATGATAGTGTGTGTAATATTTAATTTAGTACTTTCATGTATTTCTAATAGATTATAATATAAGATATTGAAGAAGATATATTCCTACACTTCTTCTACTATGCCAAAATTCATATTAAACTTAAGACATTCTAAATAAAATTTATTTAACAATTACTACAAACAAATCTAATTCAGGAAAAGCTATAGTTTCAATGAATTGTAATAGGGTTCTGCATAAATACTTTAATATTTTCAAATGCAACTGAATAATGGGCGGTTAATAACTTCAAAGTAACCGATGTTTAAACTTTAGTTAAATATAGTGCACATTTACATACATATTATATAAGTAATTCATATATTGTCTAAAGTTCTCTGATGGAGAACTCAACAACCACGTAAATAGATTTTAGTTATTCATATTTAGCTATTAAGGGCTTTCTAGTACGAAAAAAATCCTTTAGAACAAAGTAACGGCAGGGTAGGCGAAGGGCAGTAGCATGCGCGAGGGAACCTGTGACGTCTCATGTAAGTGTGTAGCATCGGGCTCATCGGTGAGCCCCGCAGTATCTTCCATACGTTGAAAAGTTCAGCCTGCCTTTTGTACGTATGGTCTGCGTTAACTGGATTTTCTCAGCGACAAATACAATAAAAATAAGATAGGACAATATGAGAAGAAGAGAAAGATAGGAGAAGGTAAAAACTAGAAGGAGAAGATCTCCTAGGTTTTTAGTGGGTAGTATCGAGTTCTCTGCTAAGTCCCACACAAAACCACTCACAAGCACTAGCTTGTAAGTAGTTTTTTATTCAAAATTAGTTTCAGTCCTTATCGTCCATGTAATCTTAAATCTTTATAATGTTATAATTTTATTTATAAAATTTTTTTACTGAAAATCAAGTTAAGGTGCAACTAGACAGATTTTCCCAGAAATGCTAGCTTACGGAGTGCGAGGCTGCGTTCGACCACGACTGTTCTACAATAGCTACAAAATATTGCTGCTAACAAAAATAACTTTGGACGCAGCGGGATGGGTTAGCGATCAGGGCGCTTGGACGGTTTACAAGAGGCGTGGGTTCCGCTACGTCAAAAAATTTATACGTTTTCTAAAAAGGTTTTTCAGTAAACCATTTCCATATTAAGCAATTATTAATTTATAATATCTTTGCATAATAACACACTTTTTAAACATGTCTTTTAATTTTTTTTTAAAATAGATTTATTAAGATTTTTTTTTACTGATGTAAACTTTACTTGATAATCCTCTTAATATTAAAATATTGATATAAAATGATGTCTTTATAAACGTAGACATTACATATAATAATATATAAAAGCACATTTCTGAATAATATTAGTAAAAATATATATTTTTTAATTATTTACATTTTCATTCAAACAATTATTTTAATACAAACTAAAATGCAGCAAGAGCGCAATGAACACTATAAAAATAAATACTTTCTAATTGTGAATTGAAAATATAAAGTCAATTAAAAAATTAACGAAGACACTATTATTTAACTAACCTTCAATGAGTTTAATGAAGGACGTGGGCGGTTTTTGAAAATGACTTTGCTCTCACTGTAGCGAGTCCCGTTGCGTATAAAAGGGGCCAGTTGAATTTCCGAAGTGTAGTCAACCGGCAACCAAAGAGCGATTCGGATCTAAGCTTATTTTTATATTTGGTTCTCTAGTGATTTTTCATTGTGGAGTTTGACCGAAGGTAATGTATGAATATTTTTGTATACTTATTTGGTATGTATAATTTTAAATTTATACATGTCTATAGGCTGTTTTTATACTGTAAAAATATGAAATAAAATCGAATAGGGCTACATTTAAAGGTTGTTTTATTAGACAAACTAAGTATTATCCAGTCTAAGCTTTTTTCATACATTTTTTTTATATAAATCAATTCAATAGTTTCGTTTAATTATATTGAATTATGTAAATAATTTATATTTTTGTGGTAATATATTAATTATATTTACAGTGTTAATTATAAACATTAATAACTTGAAATAAGAAAGTTACAATTTTTATTTAAAAGATTAGATTAGTATTTAAAAAAAAATCTAAGAAAAGCAAACTTAAAAATATTCTCTCGGTATTCAGATGTACTGGCAAAGACATCATGTTTCATACTATGAAAATATAGTATTTTCAAGAATGGCGTTGCAAAATTTTTGCACACTAATAAATACAAGAAAGCAATGTACAAAAAAAGAACGTTGTGTGTAGCGATTTTAACTTTGAACTGTTTTGCATTAAAAATAAATAATAAATATGTTAGAAAAATAGAATAAAATTTTAAAACTTGGTAAATAATCAAAAGGAACATCTTTTCGCAAACTATAGTGGCAACGGTTGTACTTAAAACATATATAATCTTTGAAATAATTTCAGCTTATCTTAAAAAAATTATATCCCATTTGATGAGATTTATTATTTTAAGTTTTACATACAAAAGCCTACTTACTAACTTTTACATTTATAAAGTGTTATTCACACACTTATGATATAAAAACATGAATAGTTAAAATAAAAATTTTAATGTAGCGGTGTTCGATCTCGCGTGTCTTGGGAATCGTCTTAGCTCTCTGATCGCGAAGCCATACGTTCTACATCCGGCTACATACTTCGAAATTCTTATACGGCTGTTAAAACTTATGTTTATTGTTAACATCTCTATACAGTTTAGCAGTCAGAACGCTTGAACGGTTTCCAAAGGGCACTTGTTCGAAACCCGATCCGTTCAAATTTTCTCAAAGCGTTATTTCCTATTTTCTCTTTTGTGTTTAGACTCCGACTCCGTTCTCCGTTCTTAGCCCTTATAGTTGGACTTTGATTTGCCAGGGCAAGGCAATGGATACTTTAAGTATAATGATTTACCCGAGTGAGAACAAACCTACGACCATCGCGTTTACAGACAGACGCTGTCCCACTGCTCCACAATTGCCTCTTCTCTTTTGTTCTATTTACCTAATCCCCTAAAATACTAAAAAACTATACTTATTAGATACACGTGGAAGTCATAATAAAAAAATTCTATCTTAAAAAACATTACCGTCAGACAATTGTATATAAATTTTATTTTTATAACAACTAAAACAGTTTATAGGATGATTTAAGGCTAATAGTCTATATAAGAATACTAACAAGCAGTTACCTGACACATCACTAGCTTCAAATAGCAAATTGAAAAGGTTAGTGAAGCGGTATTTGTATAAGATCAGATTGTATCAACTGTTGCATATATTGAGTTTTGTTTAAAATATTATATTAAGAGTATACATAGATATATTATAAAATAAATTGTACATTGAATATGCGTTTTTATTATTATTAAAATTATATATATATATATACTGTGCAGTGAGATAAACGCATTGGAGGTTCGATTCCCATTTCAGGGGAATGATTATAATAAATTTATTTTATCTGGTAAACCAAAGCGCGGCGTTGAGTTCCGCTACCCCTTACGAAATCTCCTGAATTGAGGCGGAACATGAAGAACGGAGTGTTTTCAGGCCAGCGGGATAAAACGAGAAGCAAAGGTATCTTTTGTTATACACTTTTTTTTGTAACTAATATTTTTCTACATTCGTTTATATTATGTACATGTCAATTTCTAAAACAGTTATTTCAATGAAGTCATACATAATATTATATTCAAATATTTAAGAAAACTACCGTGCGTAATAATAAAAAGGTTGGATATATAAATATGTAGGCGGATTTGTAATATGGCGAAAATATGTTTTAATAAAGAAAAACTCTATAGATAAATAAAGAAAAACACTGATGTCTGTAGGTCGTTGTGAGATCAAGACCAAGCTTCATATAACAGTATTGCCGTACTGAAACACTGTGCACCGTAAACACATCTCTTATATTAGGTGAGGAAAGAATTACTTCTGGTTTTTTATCACGCTTTAAATAATAATAATTGTTATATGTTTAAAAGAATATAATATATCGCATCTCGATTGTTTCTTCCGGAAATGTGTATTATGAGCGAATGTCAGCAAAATCTTTACATTGGACTGACATGACTGACATTTTCACGTCAATGTATCGATTATACGTTATGTTTAAGAAGTTAGGTTTTATTTAGAGGTATTTAATAATAAAATAATTGAATGTATTAACTTACATCTATTTATAAATCAAATCAATCCATCTATGAGCTAGACCAGTTAAAATCGCTATTGTAAGATAATATTCATACACAAAGGCCGTAATTGAAAGAAATTACATAAAAGTACTTGTTACTTGAATTATATATTAGATTTTATATATAAGTGGTCTGTAACCATCTCTATTCTATACCTATCCCTGGTAGGCAGAGAGGAAGAGAGACCCTAGTGTTATGATACTCTGCGTTTTCTGAAATATTTGAATTATAAATTGAATATTAGAATCATAATTCAGTAATACACTCCTCCGAGTGCAAATCAAACCCACAACCATTTTATTTTTATAATTTTTTTGTTATTAATAAGCTGTGACAAACAAACATACGGAACCAACAAAGTCATGTCTTATTAATAAATACCTTGACCTTTTAATACGTACCCCTAAAAGGGGTATTTATCAATTGCCAGGTCTATAATTATAGAACAGTGAAAGGAGAGAACAAAAACACACGGTATTTTTTCTAGAAAATACTAATAATAGCGCATTTTCTTTATCTTTAAGACGATGAAACTCTTTTATTTGCACTTATAATATTAACCTACTCTCGTTTATCTAAAATATCGTGTTTATTAAATATATATATTTATATTTATAATATTATTTCATCATAGGGATAGTAGTATTATATTCAGCTTCACACTTTCTAACTCATAGTACAGAAGGCAGAGAGAACCTAGTGTTAAGGCACTCCGTTCCCCACTTTCTGCCCGAATCCGAGACATTGCGTGTTGAATGTGAGAACTCAACGCCAAAATTTGTCTTGTTTCCAGAGTGGAGAAATTAAAATTATTTGAATATAATCAATGCCCCAGTGGGAATCGAACCCACAACCATTGCGTATAGCATATTAATAATTTAAAAATACTTTAACATTTTAATAAAAAATTGAAATTAGCAGAACTAGAATGTTATAAGGGACCTTGAAGTTTTCGTATGACATTTTAAAATAAGTTTAAAACATTATGTTATTATTAAATATGCAGTACATTGCTAAATTTAAGTTACTTATTCAAGAGGTCATCGTGTCGCAGTGGGACAGTTTCAACCTGAAAGCACAATGGTTTTGTGTCATATCCCCCTGGAGGAATTAATTATGTTTATCTTATTATAATTTTCATTATGGTGACACAACGCGCGTAATTTATTTTCGTCACTTGAAATTCTAGCGGAGAGCGGCGGAGAGTCTTGACACTAGGTTCTAAAAAAATAAAATGAAAAAACGAACATTGATTAATTTACAGTATTTTCTTTTAAATCAGTACCTTCGTTACCAGTTCGTACGCTAGTTCTAATTACACACATGACACAGTTCACTCTCAATTACATCTGGATACGTGGAGCCTTTGAAACTAATTATTACTCCAGTTACGCAATTGCAATAAAATTGTACTGGAAAAGATGTTTTTATTCTAACATACGATGTAGAACGTATGGCTTACCGGTCAAAGCCCTCGGACGGTTATCAAGATACATTATAGAAAACATTGTACATTGGGTGGCAGAACTCAATGCCTTGCGTTGAATAACCAGGCTGGAGAAATAAATAAATAAATAAATATATATATTTTGCCCGATACAACGTGTACGAATACAAGATTCGGACTCTGATTGGGCTCCTGACGTTGCTGGTGTTCCACAGGGTGGTGTGTTGTCTTGTACTCTTTCTTCTCTCTACCATTTATATTCAGACGATCTTCAAATTTACAGCCAAGCTAAAATATCAGATTTGCCTAAGGCTATTAAAGACTTAAACACAAGCTTGGATAGTATTTGTACGTGGAGTAAATAATTTGGTCTGCGTCTCAACTCTAAAATGACTCAATTAATCTTAATTGGTAGCGGTAAATTTATTTCAAAAATGAATTCGTCTACCTTACCTCCAGTTCTTCGTAACGGTAACCGGAATATTGTAAAAAATCTTGGC
Source organism: Podotricha telesiphe (assembly GCA_038994665.1). NCBI lineage: Eukaryota > Metazoa > Arthropoda > Insecta > Lepidoptera > Nymphalidae > Podotricha > Podotricha telesiphe. Next base: position 48,762 of record JAOYRR010000533.1, on the reverse strand, counting down.
ATCACTCTATATGATAATATGTCACGGGATTCACAGATGAATCAGGTAAGTAGAAATATCTTTGCGTCGCTAGGATCTCTTAAACGTCTGCGTAATTTTCTCCCTAATCCCTACAAAGATTTCGTGAGCAAATACTCTCTTTCTACCGATTCTTAACAAATGTCCGTATAAACTGAAAAGAATTTCTTACGGTAGGGTGGAGAAATTCCTTAGAACCTTAAAAAATTCTTCTTCTACTTCTTCTTTTCATAGCAGCTGATTTGCTGTAATTGCGTGTCGCTTATGGAAATGCCTTCCCTTAGTTAACAGGGATGCCAAAGCATTTTTAACTTCGACGCGTCGCTTAAGGAAACATTACCTAGCATTTTAAGAACTTGTACGTATGCATGTAAGTATTTGTGCAGATATTTATATAATTATAGTATATTATAATGTACTAATGTTTTTGAATTATCGTATGTTTCATTAACTTTTTTTTCTTCTTGGTCGCCTTGTTTCCAGGTCTTTGGTGTAGTACTTGGACTATTCAATTTATTTATTCCTTCCAATAAACATTTCACATAAAAACTATTTTTACAATATTGAAAGAACTTCCGTTGCTTCGTTTCCTGTGACAGGCCCTTTGATAAAGTCATCTTTGATTCTAATCAAACTTGGACTTCAAGCCAAGCAATTCTCATGCATCCTCTTTAGCAGATCAACGTATGAGGTACATTCTCTTTAGTCTCGTCAATTTTTTCGTGCGTCGTGTAAAACTAGAAATTATATTTATTGGAGCAACACGTTGAATCGACAAGCTTCTGTGCAAGTCACAATTTAAAGAATGGGTAAAGCAAAGAATGAAAAAGTAATAGGTTCTTGAGTTGAATGCGTGCTTATAAAATGAAAAAAATGAATGTTCGCTTATTAATTCTGCACAAATGGTATCAAACATATCGCCAGCTTTTTGTGAAATATTTGAAATTAAATATGTAAAATTCTTTCCTTATACTCCTTAAGGTAAGCTAACCAGGTTTAGGATTGTGGGTATCTAGGACCTTAGCGCGCTAGCACTGCCTGAGCCTCAACTCAGTTTTCTTTCTAGCAATTATCCCAGCGTTTAGCCAGCCGGCCAAAAACAATATATAGATATATATATATATAGAAAATCATTTTTTTTATTAAGATTTACATTTTCAATTTTTAATCGTTTCAGTAACTATGATTACGAACGTGACTATACTGTTGATTGTGATCACGATGACATCGGTGGCGACTCAGACGTTCCAGTACTCCAGAGGATGGACCAACGGCAAGAGGGACGGGCACAAGCGGGAGGACGTGAGCGTTGATAACATATTGAACCCTTGCCAAACGCAAAAGTTAAAGTACCTACTAGAAGGAAAACCTTTAACTGAACGAGTGAGTATCTTGAATTTAAAAAAATCTATTTATTCTTTCCGGCTGCACGCTTTTTCCCGCATAACAGGATAGTTCAAAATAACCTAGTGTCATTATACTGTTCTCCGCCTTTTTTCCGAATTTTCCGAAATCAAGACATTGCGTGTTGAGTGGCGAAACACAACGCCGCGCCTTTTTATTCTTACTAGAATGCAGAAATGAAAATAATTTAATTTTAATAATTTCGCAAGGGAGATCGAATTCACAACTAATCGCGTTTAACGTCAGACGTGGTCCCACTGCGCCATGACAGCCTCTTTTATTGACACAATGACTCGTATTTGTGCGGTACGTAGAGAACGGAGTGTCTAAACACTAGGCTTTTTTTTAACTACCCTGGTATGTGGGAAAAAGTGTGAAGCTGAATTCTAAAAAACAATATTTTCTCCAAATATGCTTATTAATATTTTTAAATAAAAAATTTTCATTTTCCAGCTATTAACCCCGTGTGATTACATAGAAGACGACGACACAGAGCAACCCAAGCGGTACAAATCAGATCGCGGCCAGGATCCATTATATGACGTCTTCCAATGAGAAACTTGCTATAAAATTTATTTAAATAATATATAAAATACTTATGATAAGTTATATGGTTCACCGCTTTAGTATTAAGGTACAATAATACATTTATTATTCTACATTTTTTACTTCTAGTCATTTTGTTTTCGATCAAATCATAAAATGGCTGGTTTTATGAAGTGATTGAAAAGGTCTAGATTTTTAGTACTCTTTATGAAATAAATAGCTCTAATAGTGTTATTTTACTTAATTCACCATAAAATTCTTACAAGGGTATTCTGATAGATTGTTTTAAACAAATTATTATTATTTTTATACTTGTTCCTCTTATATAGTAAGTTAATTGTTAAAAGGAAACCGATTTTTATTGGAATTATATATAATACACATATGAATCTGTATTTTTTAAAGGCATAAAGTACATATTCAACTGTCAAATAAAAAAAAACAATGTGTATTATAATAATAAAATTGTTTTATTAAATATAATAACTTAAGATCTTTTTATTATCTCTCAAATTGATAACAAGAATATTGTATGTACCTAATACTGTGAATAAATATTACCTATAGCCAAGTGTTTATAATTCTATAAGATTTTTTTCTTTTATTCCCTGCCATTTCAAAACACCAATTTCTTTTATTTGTGGTATTAATTTTTGTGATTCTATTAAGTTTAATTAAGCTTTCTTTTAAATTGAACCTTCTTTAATAGAACTTTATTTATAACATTTTCAAAAAAAAAGCGAACGTTATATTATTATTAATTTATTTAGGTAAATCAATTTCCCAAACAAGCTAGTTATATTTTGTTAACATTTTTTTAAAGTGTTATACCCCACACTAAGGAAATTGAAAAAGACATATTTAAAAAACGTATAAAAATTTGAACGCAGCGGGAGTTGAACCGTTCGGGTTATAAAATATATATTTCATAAATATAGCATTCTCTCTTGCCAGACGATTGTTAGTAGAATAATCTGTGGGTAGCAGAAATTTGTAAAAATCTCTCTACAGAGATGCTAACAACAAATATAAGTTGTAATAAGCGTATAAGAATTTCGACGCAACTTGATGTAAAACGCATGGCTTAGCGGTCAGAGCGCTAAAACGCTTCAAGAGACGCGGGTTCAAATCCCGCTGCGTTCAAATTTATATACGTTTCTAAATAAGCTAGTTACTTTTACTTATGGGACCATACAAACTGAAATATGTTTCTAGTAGGTATCGATAGATTTCCATTGGCTTTAAGTTTTAATAAATGCATATTCCCACGGGATATTTACATTTTCTCATTCACCAATTGAGATGATTTTTTTTACTAATATTATAGTTTTGGTTTCTATAAACAACAATACTAATATTTATTTAGATTTCAATACGAATCGTATTAAAATGATCAAGATACCTGTTTTAATAGTACAAAATCCGTTTTACAATACTACAAGAAATAGAGCTATTTTTTGTGTTCGTGATAATAAAACAAAACTTCTAAATGTTTAAATAGCGTCATCTATCAGTAATTGATGTATCTCCTTAGTAAAGACAGGAAAATTTACTATGCGCGCCGTCTTGTGTGGAATAGCTGAGCTATATAGTACAGCTGCTTAACGCTAGATGTCACCAAAATTAAAACTTTGGCTTGAGCTTTTCTTTGACACACACTTCTGTACAAAGTAATACTTTGTTAAAACAATACTACATACATGTCGATCTAACTATAGTTAAAAAAACTACAATATTAACTCGACAATTGACATTAACTTGTTTATTTATCTTTACTACAAAGCGATAACTCACTCCTCACACAAGTCAAAAGTGAAAATCAGAAGTTTAAAAGTTCTTTTTTATATAATATATATACCTCGTGTGTAATTTTAAAAACCGACATTCAGTCAATCTTTAAGGTTTTTTTGTTTTAATTTCAAATAATTTCATTTGTTAACGTTGTTATTAAGTATTAAGCAATAATGAAAGAATTATTTCCCTTTTTCCTCTTGATCTTGTAATTAAAAGCGATTAAGTCGTCATCACTTTCAATAGAAATTATGAGGGAAGTATAGAAATTAGGAATGTTTCAATTTAGAACTTATGCGATTATATCTATAATGTACGTATTTACCGACTGTATTCCATGTATCATTACTGTACTTTATTTACTATATTTTAATATAATAGTTTAATTTGCACTTTTAAAAGATACTCCGTTCGCCACTTTCCACCAGAATTCTACACATTGCGAGTTGAGTGGCGGAACTCAACGCCGCACTTTATCATCTTACCAGATCGGAGCAGATGAAATATAATTTATTAAAAGCACTTTTGAAAATTTTATGCCAATATCACAGTGTAGGCAAAAGTAACCTATTGTTAAGACTTGGGGATCTACTTTACGTCCAATATAAAGACATTCCTTGGGGAAATTTTAAATAACTTTAGGTAATCTAAAATAATTTTACTTAATAAAATCGTTCGATCGTTTAGAAATCCAACACACAACGTTCGCATATATTTAAAGGACCTCGGAGCAGTGCTTGGGACATGCGGTCCGAGTGTTAAGGGGTCCTTTAATATAAAAATTTGAAAAGATCCTGCCTGAATGCTGCCTTGGAAAGGCATATGAATGCGTTAAGATAAAAAAATAAATAACATTTAAGCAATTCAACGTATTTAGTTACTCCACTCTATGTATTTTACTGCATCATAACTCACGTTCCACCATATAATTTGTGTCAATGCATTATTACAGACAAAATAGAACCAAAACACAACGAAATAAAGTTTAAAATTCCAAAAAAAATCATTCTTGCAGCTGTTTAAAAATGAATGAAAATTTAATGTATATATAGACATAGACCCTTGTAATAAAGGCACTGATGAGCATATGTTAAAAGCAATTTTCTTCATCTATCATAATATAACGAGGCTGATTATTACTTATACATTATAGCTTTTCAAAGTAATAATGAAAGTTATTAAGCCTTAATGTTTCCAGAACGTTCGTTATTTAACTCAAAATACTTGTATATTATAAAATGATGTCAATAAATGACGTGTCGCTATCGCTTTAATATAGCTTTAAAGTTTAAAAGCGAATTGATGTGACATATTTGGCGTATTGAAAATGTAAAGGTTTCTGTAGAATTTAAAAGTAGTTGGTTCGATTATCGACTAGAGGCAAACCAATTATAAATGATTACATTGTAGCTGCTTACATTTTAGTCAGAGGGGATTCCCTCTGAGATTGGGAGGCACGTGGATCGGGGGCTTTTACCAATATATGGGCTTTACAATACCGTTTATGGTAAAGAAGTAGGTATCTATACGGATGTTAGAGTCTTATTTACAAATGTATTACGGTTTATTTATAGTGTAATTGGTTTTGTTAAGGCCAACCAAGTTCTATTTAAAATTATTAAACTATTAAATAAATATTTATATATTTTCCAGCTTCACGCTTTTTCTAGAAACAGAAAGTAGAACCTAGCGTGAAGACACTTCGTTCTCGACTCTCCGCTTGAATACGACACATTGCTTGGTGGAACTCAACGACACGCTTTGTCTTAAGTACCAGAGCGGAGAAATGAAATTATGTTTAAAATTTAATAATTCCAAAGTCAAATCTTTCTACCTAATTACATTTGTAACAAAGCTGAAATATTTTTTAAATTGTAGATATTTTTCGTAAGCCTCTCACCGTTCATTGCTGAACCTCACTCATAGAGCGCCAACCTTCCTGGTCCTGGGCAGCTCGCATCCACCCGCTGCCAGCCACCTTCTGCAATTCGTTTGTCGTCTCGTAATCGTAATTTGGTATAACAAATTAACATTGTAACTGTTCTGAGTTCGATTCGTACTAGGGGAGAATGTCAGTATCAACTTAAAAAATATTTTCATAGACATAAGTATAGGTTTTAGAGGTTTAGTGACGTAGCACGCAATTACTTAATAGTGAGATTTTTCGATCCTTTTGCCTATTATAAAATAAATTATTATAACATTATTGAAAATAAGTGTTAAATAGTGACATTATAAAAAAATTAAGCTATACCTTATAAAAAAAATTACCACCCTAATTTTAGTTCACTTTAGTTTTTTAGTTAAGGCGTTTTTAGCTTGCTAGCTTAATAGAAATAACTTCACCATTGTCACGTTGCATGGAGAACACACGAAGGCGAATGTTCAGATAAAAAGAGACAAATTGACACAATAATAGATTGTGAGATGATTGCATATTAAACTAAGGTCATCTTGGCTCAGTGTGACTGGTCTGACTGTACTCGCGATGGTTGTTGGTTCCATCCCTCTCGGGGAAATCATTATTCCCCGAGAAGTATCGAACTGAAGGAGCAGAGAAATATATTTATATTATTCCGCTCTGGTGACAAGACAAAGCGCGGCATTACTCAATATGAAATGTCTCGAATTCCTTCGAAAAGCGAAGAGCTGAGTGTCATGACACAAGGTCCCTTGTTTACTTTACTATACAGATATAGGTATACAGTTAGGTATATACATATATACCTATACAGGATAAAACGTAAAGCTGAATAGAGATCCAGTAACTGTAATCAATGAGATAAATAAATTAAATTGATTTTAAATGGAATTAATTTTATATGGATTGTAAAAGAAGTGCTTGTAGTATATAATAGTAAACTAATCATTTCATTTGTATTTTATGATTAATGTTTTTTTTCATGCTGACTTTAATATAACTTTATAATAATTTAAATACATTGCAAAGCCATTTTTTTAAGTACCTACACTATAAGGTAGACGACGTAGCGCAATTTTGGTATAGGTTTGAATAAAAGAGAGGTTGTGTTTTGTCTTGCTCTTGATATTGTTTGCGAATTTCTAGACATTTTATAATTGATTTAAAACTTTCGCCTTAAATATAAATATTATTTTCGGTAATTATTTTGTGAAAAAACAAAATCCAGTTCATTAGTCAGGTATATCGTCAGATAGATATGACAATCAGCGTCAATGTTGCCGAAACAAACAATACATGTAGCGGAGCCAGTAGGTTGATACTAAAATTTGCGCTAAAAATAGGCGTAATAAACAAGGACTTAAAAACACCGATGTGATGTAGCCTTTATATATACAACTTTGCAATAATTTCACTTCGAAGTACTCAAAGAATTAATCTGGATTACTTCTATTGTTATAATATAATCTACTATAATTATAATATTATTTTGTAGAACTGTTTGATTGAACATAAATAAAAATACAGCTTTCAAGTGAAAAGTGATAAAAAACAAAAATTGCACAATATACGCTACCTATATGGTAGATACACCCTAATTTCACTAAACACTTAAACTAAAGTCGCGTTAGACGTAACAATTAAAACACCATTAAGCCCGGGGTGACGGTGTTAAGGCGCCCTCAACTTAAGTACTAAGACTCAATATCGCTCTGAACTTTACGCGGTCTGTCTTTATTAGATTGAACTAGTGAGGCAAAGTATCGATAGTTTTAATTGTTTTTTTTTTTTTTGGTTTTAATTTATTTAAAAACTAACTTTTTAAGTAAAAGGATACAAAAATTTCAGCCCCCATCGTTCCCTAAAATAATTTTAAAACACAACCATTACACGCATTTCCTTGATCTGAATTCTAACACTGTTTATACTTACTTAAAATTATACAACATTTTAACGACCACAGAATAAAGTTTCGACAATATTTCATTAAAGAATACCCACATCTATTAAATTTAAATTATATTAACGAACTAGCGACCCTCACGCGACTATTTACTTTTTTTCCCACCCGTGTTCTCACTTAAACTAACTTTTTTGTTTATGAACCGATTGAAATTAAATAAACACTAAATGTTAAGAGAAGCTTACTATAATACAATAGTCACCACAATGAAAAACATTTAAATCGGTAAGGCAGTTTCTGAGATTTACGTGCACAAACAAACAGGCAAACAGATAAGCACACAAACAGAAAAGAAAATTAAAAATAATTGTTTTGGGCTCTATTATATTAATAAATGCCAATAATAATATATGTTTTTATATATCTTTTATGTACAGACAGCGACTAGCCTCTGATTTGGATATAAGATGGTTCGGCGTTGTATGCACTTAGTATGTATTCTAAAATAATAATTTACCTAATGTTTTTTTGTCACTATTATGAGTTTCTCGTATTTGAAATTGTTTATTTCAAATAGCGAAAATAAATAGACAAGTCGTAAAATTTTTACAAAAGTCTATTATGTATATGTCACTGAATTTTGTTAACTTATGCGTAATCACTTGATCGTAGATATATTTAAAATAATACATTTTATAAAATAGATGCTTATAATATATTTGTTACTATATTTAAAAAATATATATATTAAGATTGTTACTGCTATTATAAATAGCTATTTAATTGTTAGAAAGTATATAAGATTATATAAATGTATTTAAGCAATAGAAGGTATACCTATATTAAATTAAGACAATTAAATTTATTAATTTATAAAAAAAATTAAATATGATTCATATTTTTCCTAAAACCTCATTACAGCTTACAAACAGTTTACATCAAAAATCATACAACAAAATTTTCCATATAAAACAATCGACGTTTAAACCATCCTTGGCCCTAAGTCCAAGAAACCCTAAACTCAAATCCGTTTCCCGCCATCACAATCTGTAGCAACCACCTTAGCCAATCGGAGGACGGAGAGCGGCGGGGGCGGGTCGGGGGGCGGGGGCGGTCGACATCCGCGAACTCTGATTGGACGAAATTATTAAAACGAACCGGTACAAAAACACTTAACATAAAGCTTACATTCCAATGCCATTTTTTTTAAGTACGCGATATTGTGGTCGAGCGTAGCGTAATTTTAGTATAGGTTTGAATGAAAGAGAAGGTAGTACTTTGTCTTGCTCTTGATACTGTTTATGAATTACTGAATTACTAAATTACTGAATTTATAGTAATTTACGAATCGATTTAAAATATTGGTAAATTTTAACTTTCAAATACTTCTTTTTTTTTGTAACTGAACGCTCTATGTCGCATAGCAGGGTTTTCAGAGAGAACCTAGTGTCAAGACACTCCGTTCTCCAATTTCCAATTCCTCCAATTCGAGACATTGCGTTTTGAGTGGCGGAGCTCAACGCCGCGCTTTGTCTTGTTCACCAGAGAAATATTAATTATTTACGAGGATTTTGTGACGGGAATGACCAAATCTAGTCAGGTATCAAGGTGTATTCGAAACACAAATACATACAGCGGAGCCACTACTGTAAATTCGCGTTAAATTGATGAAAAAGGACTGAAAAATGAGATACGTTGAGATGAAATAAAAAAATGATTTATTATAGACGTCAGTTAACTTTTTAACGTATTGGACATTAATGACTTTTGATTTTGCTCCGTTTAAACTTTCATTTAAGATTATTTTTAGATGCGCCAGTTCTGGGTGTAATTTAATTTATTTAATCGGTAATAAGTGACAGTGAGTGTGTTCGAATTATACAATAATCGCAATTTATATTATATTGAAGGAATCATCAGTGGTAGCGGTGTACGTGACTGAGCCTAATGGTAGTACAGAGTTCAAAGGTCTTTAGGAGTAATTAAATTTTGATTAATGTTGTTTTGCTAGTTTTTTTAGACAGAGCACGGCGTCAATTTCTCTTGTGCATGTAAACGCGATTGGTTGTAGGTTCGACTCCCAGTTGAAGGAATAATTTATGATTATATTTCAATTGTTTTAATTTCGCCACTCAATATGCAAAGTCTCAAATCTGAGTGGAAATTGGAGAACGGAGAACGTACTTGAAGTAGGTTCTCTCTGACTAACCTGATATACGGAAAACGAGTGAATCTGTAACTTTTTATATATAAATAAATGTACGAAATCAAGAATTAATCACATCATTTGACGACACAAGATATATGTCCATCTCTCTCTCTCTGTCTCAGAGGTCTCTGGAATAGAATAAATCAGTAGAACTACTATTTTTTTTATAATTTTTTACAATTTTATTAGAACGCTTTTATTAGTTAGGTAACACGTATCAATTAATGTAAGAAAATCTCAAGACACTAATTTAACCCACTTCTTCTCTATTTAATTCGAAATTGGCATGTTTATAAATTATAGATATTCTGATTTATAGTAGATAGTATATACTTAGTTAGAGAGAACCTAGTGTCAAGACGAATTTAAAACATTGAAACACACAGTGTCTTACCCTCCGTTCTCCACTTTCTGCCCGTATTCGACAGGCATTTAGTGTGAGTGGCGGAACATAACGCCGCGCTTAACTGAATTGTTTTATCTATTATTTACTTTGCTTGGAAAAATAACACAGAACCATACTTACCATATAATAGGTATTATAAATGCCTATATGTCGATCACACAGCACACAGAGCGTGATGACGTCACAGTTTTTTTTGTGAATGTGCCCATATTTTATGTGCACGGCCAAACCTTATACCTATAGAAATACTTGAGGGTCTTTGGATGAACATACCTATGCTACATACTTTTTTATACTATTTTTTTTAGTTTTTTCAGGAACTTGATTATTGTTCAGGTCGCCTAAAATACGAAAGAGATATAATTCACGCAGGCAGAGCCGCGAGCGGGTCGCTAGTAATAGGTAGATAAAACAATTAAAGTATAAATAATCTCAAATCGATTTTATTCCAAGTCAGTAAATAACGCTTCAAATGATATTTTGTTAACATTTTTTAAAGTATTCCCACACTTAGGAAATTGAAAAAGACATATTTAGAAAACGTATAAAAATTTTAACGCAGTGGGATTTGAACCCGCGCCTCCTTTCAACTCCTCCTCTCCTCCTTTTAAGAGGCGCGGGTTCAAATCCCGCTGCGTTCAAATTTTTAAACGTTTTCTAAATATGGCTTCAAATGATATTAAAATAATATCAATGTAAATAGTTTTCGAGTTAAGCTTTAGTTACATTTTTAACAATACTAAAACCAACATACCAATAATCTCGTAGATCTGCAATACAATAAATTCAAACCGTTAAGATTTTATTTTTAAGTGACTTGTATAGAGTTGTATGTAAGCTATTGGAGCATTGATATCTGTAATATAAATAAAAGTACGATTTAAAATAAAGTCGTCAACATGTCGTACCGTCGCCCACGAAGATGGCCATATCGCGAGTCCCTTGTGATGACTACACACTGTACAGTTGATAATAAATCTAGGCTACTAGTTATGTAGTAGAATATTTCTCATCATAGTTTCCTTTTTTAAAGAGTCGACGGGTACTTCACGTGCAACAGCGTAAACGCGATGGTTGTAAGTTCGAGTCCCACTTGGGGGACAGAGCATATTTCAATTATTTTCATTTTCTCGTCCTAGTTTTTGAGTCAAAGTGTAGTGGTGAGTTCCGCCACTCAACATTAAATGTATTGATTTTATAAAAGGTTTCCTTTGCTTACTATGCTTTATGGGATAAGGCTTAAAGCTAAAAAATACATATTCTGTATCACTTATTTAAAACATTGGGATTATAGGTACATTATTCGAGCGCGTGAATTATAGCTTTTAATAGGTTTTCTTATTTTTCAATATAGGACTTTGTATAATGTAATATAACCTTTACATTTTTGCACTGTAAGTCAAATTATCAGTGAATTAGACGCGAGTTAACGTAGATTATTTTGTCAATGCTTCGTAAAGCCAAGACGTGTTGTTATGCGGGCCTTATCTTCATTTGCAGCAAGAACCTTATTTATGGGCTGTAAGGGTATTCTAGACGCCAATATGGCACAGTCGTCTGAAGAGGATAGTTGTAGGTTTGTTACAAAGTTATTAAATAAAAAGCATATTTTAATTAAAAAAATATATTTTATAATCTTATGAGTAGGGATGCTTTGTAAAAATATTTCTCTAATGACAGGATAGATCTTATATAGATTTATAGATTTTAAAACCTAAATGGCTAGAGCGTTCGGTTTATTTAAAAGAAGGTGTGCCTTCAAATGCTGCTATTTTTGAAAGTTTCTATATATTAAAAAAAAAATGTATAAAATCGCTTTATAATATTCTGAAACTACATTTCTATGTTTCTAATAACCAATGCATAACGTATACATGGCTTTAGAATATCACATTTGAATCAAGTTATCAGAGCAGTGAAGTAGATTCATGTCACTATCAGACGGTTACTATCAGAGGCATAAACAATTGGAAACCGAACACTATCGAGGAGATAGTTCTTCTGGCAAAGCTCACAATTCACAACAAAACCTATGTATGGGCCACTGGCTCTATATTTTATGTGAATTTAGTTATCATACCGCTGCCGCAAGGCTGCTATCGCTGAAATAGGTATTTACATAATTTTAATATGTTAACAAAAATTAAAGTTTTATGTTTCTAAATTTAAAACTAATGGGGTTTTATAAAAAATTGCAACCTCTATTCCCTTGAGTAGGTGAATTTACAAACATCTTTCCCAAATGAGTCCAGACTCCATACTTGGCGATGAAGAATTAGTCAGTGAATATTAACAAGTTCTTATGATTATGAAATTCGAAGATTATGAATTAGAAGTAAAGTATGTATCTACTTAATAACAATAATGCAACATGTACATGAAAGTATAGGTCTTTTATATTAGCCTATTTTTGTTAACATCATTAATAATGGTTTTGAAGGTAAAGCAAAGAAAGTGAATCCTGTTTTATTTGACCTCTTAAAGAACGTATAGTTGCCTATTGTGACTGATAGTCACCTAACGTTAAAAATGCTTCGAAAGATATTTGCTTGGTGTTTGGAGGCGCACAATTATATTTATTTAAATAAAAATAAACTTATTTTAAATTTATGTAAATAGTATTTATTATTTAATAAAATCTTTATAAAATAATATTCAGATTTGACTTGACCTTGACTTGACTTGACTTTTTCATTTGTTAAATACTCAAGCTAGTCTCAAAACTATTTTGGGTTCTTTATTCAAGAACGCTTTAACCACTGTGGTCCAACCAACCGATACTTCGTTCAGTACCCTGCGTCTCCAATCCGCAATGCATGAGCCACGGCCCTTTTTTATTTTTCAAAGTATTGTCCTAAAAATAAAAAAAAAACAATATCGAAATTATTTCTATCTCGGTGTACCAACACGAAGAGGCATAGTTATGTATAAAAGCAATAATAATAATAACTTATGGCGCGTACGAACTCCAAACGTGCGTTTATATTTGCGTGGCATTATATTCAACTAGAAGGATGCATGAATGCATGAAACATAAAATTATCGCTTTATATAGATATTTATGTAGAGTTTGCTTTATTCACACTAAGTTTTGTAATTTATGTAATAAATAAATAAATATATATAAATATATATATATATATATATATATATAACTAGGATCTAGAACTATAGAATGATGTTGCTCCTATGGCAACTATCCGCAAAAGCAACTGGGACAACTATCCTTGATACGAGTACTTGCCCTTTTAATTCGCAAAATTTATAAAAATTGCTTTGAGTATAGCAAAGAGAGAAAAAAATTAAGTAAATAATAATATTCAATAAAAATACTTACTGAATATAAGTTCAACGCATGTCGAAGTTTCACCGCGGTACTTTTTCGCTTCTACCGAGACGAAACGAAACGTTTACGCCTATGCTGACGATTTTAATGACACGAAGGTCCTTGACGGGGTCTAATTGTAAAGTACTAGCGCCGCCACTAATGTACCTGACATAATGTATGACAATTATCTCACTGCGGCAACTGTCCGGGTTTCATCCTATATAATTCTATGTTAATCTGTACATAACAACTACTGCCGCTAATTAATTATCATATTTTATAATTGTTTGAATAATATTTACCTAAAACAATTTAAATTGTTTATATATAAATATGACAACTTTCCCCAATTATTGTTTAAGCAAATAACGTTTATTCAAATAATGTCGAACACTCTACAAAGCACATAAAAGCGGTGTTGTCGTCAGCGAACACGTTCATTAATACCTGGCCCATCGCTGTTATCGCTTTCATTTAAATACCTGAGTCTTGTATCGCTGTAAACCTTTTGAGAAGTATTGGTAAATTATTAGTGTTTGGACCTCAATGTAACATTATCAGTAGATACTTTGTATTTATATGTATTGTGAAAGACTAGTGGCGTGAGTTAGTGTAGAATTAGAACTACTAGAAGTAGATACTAGGTTTTTTTTTGATCTACCTTGCTATGTGGGAAAAGCGTGAAGCAAAAAAATACTGTATAAATTATTAAATATGTTATGTTAAATATGATTATATTAAGTGATCGTAATTATGCTACCTTTTGATATAAAATTTATAGGTGAAATTAAAAATAACATAATATAAAGACCGATGTGGTGACGTTTAATTATTAAATTTATCATATTATAAGTTGTGTTTGAAATTAAATGAATCCTTAGTAATTATTAATAAAATGAGTGCTTTTTGTTAAAGCATTTACGTTACTTTGAAAAAATAATTTTACACAAAAATTAGTGACACATTTGTAAGAAAATAATTAATTTGCAATCGACCAAAACTTATTTTTAAGTAAAATAAATATACACCACTTTCCACAAGCTTCACTCAATCCATAATAAAGTTTGAACAGAACATAATATTAAATAGCTTTTAACATTCCTGCCGTTATCTTAATGTCTCCGAGAGACATTTATATTTAGACCAATACGTGTCCAATGTTTACCTTTTTGCCTCTTTATCGCTCTCTCACTTTATGTTATTCTGATTTTTGAGTTCCTTTGGTAATGGACGATGGTGACTTGATGTTTAAATTCATTTAAACTAATATAGTATACATTTAATAGTTTTATACATATTATAATTTAATATATTTTGTTTAAAAAAGGGCAAATTTTAGGGTAGATAAAATAAGTTAGGCTAAATAATTTTACATATTAATATGAAATTTGTTAATTACATAAAAATATATACAAATTACGAATCGATACGTCCTTCAAATTTCGAATATCTCACTTCGATTTCTTTCTGTCTATTTTTAAAACGACCTGTACAAAGTGACGAATCCAAAACATGTGTTTTAGTTGAATAAACTAAATATATATTATATACATATATATAATATATTTTAAGCAAATATTTAAATATACGTAAAATTTTACGAAAACTCGAATAAATTTTATACAAAATATTCTTACTTCGTTACCTATACTGGACTGAATACAGTTTTGGTTGATATCAATGTTGGTTTTTACATTTCTTTTAACTCAACTATTTAATCAGTTCACAACATCGCCTCAATAAACTTAATTTAAAAAAATAGACGTTTTTAGAGAGAACCTAGTCAAGATAGAAGACGTAGACGAATATATTTATATGTTTTATATTCGTATAGAATTTAAATGACAAGGTAGTAAAATAGTATGTTCAAATTCGAAACGTTTAGTGCTTAGTGACGGAACTCATTCATTCATTCTCAATTTTCCTTTTTTTTTTAGCTTAATATATGTGTTCTTAAATTAATATGTACGTTAATTGATTTTCTAAAAACAAAGACATAGAATCAAATCAAGAAATCGGACCTTAGGAACTAGTTAACCAGTCAGCTATACTAACCATTACTTCTACAGGGCAGTCATACATATAGTATTACTTAAATAATACTCGTAATCAATTAGACGCAGTGGGGAAGCGATGATCGTGAGTTCGATCGCTCTCGGAGACATTATTTTTTATTCTCCCGCTCTGGTAAAATCAAGTGCAGCGTCGAATTCCGCCAGCACAGTACGCAATATCTCGATTTCGAAGAACGGGGTGTCTTGACACTAGGTTCATTAGGGTATTGCGTTATCTTGTTATTTATAATGTTATGGGTTGAGTATTAAAGGACATGTCTGATGATGGGTAGAAAAGCAATCAATCAATATTTTTATGTAGTAATTATTACTTTACTAAATATATAAACAAAAGCAGCTTCACAGCTTTAATATTGCGAAGCTATACTTAAATATAGGTACATTTCCTTCAATGATGATCGGACTCATAACATATATATATTTACAGATATTAACAGTCTGACGATGGCATTGTCCAGTAAGACAATGGAGTATGGTATTACAGTATGGTACCACGATGGCATTGCCAAAGCACTAGTCATTTTATTAAGGATGGGTGTCTTGCCGTGACATGGCAAATGACACGTTACTGTCTATTTAATAAAACTAGTAGTCCCGTTACCGCGTAATCACGCGTTGCCTTAGCAACGTGTCAAACGTGTCAAACATATGGTATTGTGTGCTAAATATATGTTGTTAATTATTAAATATATTAGTATTTGTATGCATAATGTAAACAAATATTAACTTTCACTTATTCTCTATATAAACTATAATTGTTCCTAAATTCATATCCGGCATAGTTTTCGTAAAATTATATATATAAATTTATAGATGTAATAAAATACTATACAATTTAATTAAAATCCGTAACATTTTCGTATCAAATAATACAACGCCTAAATTTTCTTTAACATGTTCACATTTTACGTACAGAACCCATGTCCTTTCAAATATGATCGCGGCTAATCAAATACGTCATTAGTGATTTGTGAGTATTTGACTCAAGTATTGAATGCTTTAAAACCTTTTAAGTTTGTCTCGTCTCTGATAACCGCGTATAAAACCGTAATTAATAGGACCTATTAAAATATGCCTTTTAGCATTTATTTGAAAGTTTAATGCGACGGTTGTAGATTGATGTACGAGAACGTGTAGGATTTATATTGAATTTTGCCTTTTATATTATCGATAACGGCTTATTTAGTTGAGGAATCGCTTTTGATTGCGTGCATGTATGTAGGCATCGATATTTCCATAAATATATATATCTATAAATGAATATAAATAAATAGTGATTATTTATTTAATTACTAAGACTTAATTCAAAATTGATTTTGTAAATAATTAATCGAAAGAAATGGATAATTGTTTAAATATTTGAAATGTGTGGTAGTCAAAGCTTTTACAAGTATTACCTGTACTATCACTGAATTGTATATATATAATATTATTTACATTAGCATACATATTTATTATTAAAGTAAATTTCATCAATTTTGTAGAATCAATTCAGAATTCAGTCAATTCATCGTAGAAAACCGTAAACATCCATAAACATACCATATACAATATTACTGAAGCTATCAATCATACGAAATCATATAATATTATGAGGATATAAAAGCAAAATTATCTTAAATCTATAAGAAATCTTTTATATAGGCAGGTAAATTGGCATTTTTGTGCTACTTGAGTAATATAAAAATTAAAAATTAAAAAGGTAAATTGACATTTTAAATGTTATGTTTACTCATTGAGTTTTATAAACTTACAATATCAATGTGTTTAATTATACTCTTTTCTCACCTGCCAGATGGCAGTCATTCATTTTGCACTACTGCAAACCTAGAATTTAAAAATTTGGAAATATATTTAATTCTATACGAACCATGCTACGTCCAAATTTTTATAAATAACTTTTGTATTAATATTTATTTTTCACAAGACGTTCAATGATGTCAATATTACATCATCATCCATACTACATGCATACTCATATTATAAATGCGAAAGTCTGTCTGTATGTCTGTGACTCTTTCACGGCTTTCCGGATTTGGATGGAATTTATAGAATAAAAATCGTTGAAGATCCAGGGTCCAAAAAATCAATCCTTAAAAAACTTAAATCTCTTAACTGAATGCGGTTAATTTTGACATTAATATAGTTGGTAACCGAAGGCTATACATAAGCTACTTTATTAGTTTGAATATATTCTTATGAAATAATTGATTGAATAATTTTTTTATGAAAGTTTGTTAAAGAAATCTAAACCACTTGACCGATATCGATGAATTGATGATGATAATGATGACGCATGGTCAAACATAGGCTACCAATTTTTTCATAAACCAGCCCCTTAGTAGCGAAATATTAGATGAAAATTTCTATTAAAAATTTTAATCGCTTAACCAACTGTTATGAATTGAGGTATACATATAGTTGATATCCAAGATTGGTTAATCCGTAGGACACTATTTAATTATTCTGCGTTGAAATATTTAATTATTGTAATATTAAATTTACCTACAAAAAAATACATTGAAATAACCTAATACTATAAAAGATCAAACTTAGTACTTCATTTCCGGTACGTATGTTTATGATGAGGAGAGTGGAGAGGTGGCATGAGCGGAGCCGGTAAAGATACACGTGCGGTGATGCGGAGGGAGTGCATGTTTTAATAACATGCACTCCCTCCGCACTCCCTTCGCGATGGTTGTGGGTTTGATTCCCACTTCAGATTATGCTTATAAATATTTGTATTGTTTTCATTTTTTAGGACCTGGTTGCAGAAAAGCGTAAATCTGATAAAAAATTACGTCTGATGTAGAAAACTCAGAGACAAAAAAAATACCACTATAAAGAAATTCATTATAATTTTGGGTCAGTTTCAATGCCTACATGTAGTAAATGGAAGTAATCAACACTTATATTATAAATTCGAAAGTAACTCAGTTTGTCTGTCTGTGACATCAAGAAATTTCATTGTTTTACGAAAAGGCCGCTGGAAATACCAAACAGCTATAGTTCGCGGGCGAAGAAGCGAGCAGGTCGCTAGTTGTATATATAGCACACATTGAAGCAAACGTGCTCGGTTTACAAACAGCTATTGTTGGGACATTTATGATACGAGACGGCCATTGCTTACTAGTAGGTTCGCTTACCCTATCCGATTTATATATAGTAGGGCTAATATAATGTGTGTCTTTGTATTGACATCATTGAAAACAAGAACATTTCTAAACTAGAAGGAATAATAAGGAATTCACTTAATGTAGTATATATTTATAAATATAACAATTTGTTAGGTTTTTTTACAGCTTCACTCTTTTACCCGCATAGCAGGGTAGCCAGAGAGAACCTAATGTCAAGACACTCGGTTCTCCACTTTCCACCCAAAATCGAGACATTGCGTGTGGAGTGGTAGAACTCTACGCCGCGCATGGCCTTGTTCACCAGTTCAGTGGAATGAAAACAATGTAATTATGATCATTTCACCGAGTGGGATCGAACCC
The DNA here is from genome assembly GCA_038994665.1 of Podotricha telesiphe. Taxonomy (NCBI): domain Eukaryota; kingdom Metazoa; phylum Arthropoda; class Insecta; order Lepidoptera; family Nymphalidae; genus Podotricha; species Podotricha telesiphe. The sequence goes on along the minus strand of JAOYRR010000533.1, from coordinate 29,664 downwards.
ACAACCAATCGCGTATATAGTCATACACTGCATCCCTGCGCCACGATGGCGTCGGGTGCAAAACACTAATATCTATTAAAAATATATATATTATTAAAATAAATATAACACCCACTACCATGTGTTTGACACACATGTTTATATAAAGTGACATACACGTTGCTAAGGCAACGCGTTTTTTCCGCGTGGACAGGTATTATTTATAAATATACCTAATGTAGAACATATAACTATATACATAAAACATATATTTAGAAAACGTATTAAAATTTTTACGCAGCCGGATTTAAACCTGCTCCTCTTGAAAACCGCTCAAGAGGCGCGGGTTCAAATCCGCTGCGTTAAAAATCTTATACGTTTCTAAATGTATGTTTTCAATTCCTAAGTGTGTAAATTACAATTTTAAAAAAAAATTAAAGTAAATATATAGACACTAAAAACTTCTTACTCGATAATTAAAGTATCTATACAAATAAATGAAGAGTGTCTGTTTTCTTATATTTAAATAACCGTTTTTACTATATGCATATGTATGTTATCACGGTGCTTATACCAAAATATTAATTTTTAGAATTTTTCGTCTGTCGTTTTGTTCCGGCTAATCTCAAGAACGGCTGAACCGGTATTGATGGGACTTTCACTGGCAGATAGGTAATGTAATAAGAAGTAACTTTTATTTTAGAACGTAAAGTCACGGGCACAGCTAGTAGATGATAAATTTAGCTTAAACCCCAACTGATCCATGACAGTATTAAACAAAAGGTAGCTTCTAAATCAGAATTTTAGAACTCCGTCCCTCGAGCCTCGAGGGGTTATATTGAGAAAATATACAACAAAAGTATATCTAATAATCATAAACGCCACGAAATTATGACAAATATTATACAAAATTGTAACGTAGCTTTCATACGTGGCTATAGTAAATATAAGATAGCAAAGGCACCAAGTGCGGGTATATTATGAAAGTTTGATGAAAATCCATGTAGGATTTCGTATTGGTATCGTACGTGGCCGTGCATTCATTGATATAGTGATTTTTATATGACGTTCCAACGGAGTTACGGTTATTGGGTACGATATACCCTGTAAATGTAGATATATATGTTCAATTGTTATCTTTTTATTTCCGATATGTTTTCTAAACAAAAATGTTTTTCATAGACTTTATTCAATTTTGTCTTAGTTAATTTGTTTCAAAACTTTTATTTACAGCTTTCCATTCCACACTGTTTCCCGCATAGCAGGGTAGTCAGAGAGTACCTAGTGTTGAGTCACTGCGTTTTCCACTTTCCGTCTGAGTTCGAGTCGTTGCGTGTTGAGTGGCGGATCTCACTTCTTGTACTCAAACGAAGAAATGAAACTCCTGCTACAAAACTATGGCCTCCACGAATTCTGTATCAAAAATAAAACCCAATCATGTGTTTCCAAATTCATGGATTTAAAAATCAAAAAGATGAGTTTCGCCACCCAAGAGTAGAGTAGTAAGAGTTTGTCAATTTCAAAAACCTATATTCATATCTCTGAATACATTTCGAACCCGTTACCATCATTTGTGGGTACAGTATGTTATCTCCATTACATTTAAGACCACAATCATCGCACGTAATTAATACTGTAAGTTACCATACTGTAAGTAGAATGCTGCAGTTGCTGTAGTTATAATACTGTAAGTACAATGTACCAAATACCTTATAAAATATACTTAAAATATTGCTATATGTCGTAGATACTTTAGATATAATTAATGAAACACCAGAGATCTAACTGATCTCCCCCCACCCGTCAGCAATGAAACGGCCAAACGTAATTATATTGTAATGCAGTCGCGTGCCGCAAAATTGGCACGCTAATTTAATTATATTAAAAGTAGATTTGTTATAAAGTTATTAGATATGACAATTATTTTTATATTTTTTATGCATTCCTTGCATTTAGTTACACTTTTCATACTACACACTATACGCACTAAGCTAAAGATTTTTTTTTATATTAACTTTTTAAAATTGAAATTAGAACCCACAACTATTGTGTGGGTATAAACATCCCATTTACAGCACAGCAGTGTTAAATAAAACTCTTTGTAGTAGATAGATTGTATATTATATTATTATTAAACTAATTAGTGTCACGCATAGAAAACATATAAGGAAATGTAGGAATAAAAAATAGCTTCACATTTTTCTCACATAACAAAGTAGACAAAGAAGGTCTAGTGCCACTACTGCCTTTAAAGTGACGGAATTCCCTTATTCCCAAAGAAACCTACATATTAAATTAAAAATTTTTACGTCCTACAGTTTCCGTCTGTCTGTCTGTCAGTCACTCAGTGTGTAGAGGAATTTTTATATGTCTACCATACTATATTGATGATTATTATCGATATTTTACATATTAATGGTATTAAACAAAATCGATAATCGTTTTTTAATTCAAACTACATTCCACTAACTACATTCGGTGGAGGATTTAATTATTCGTAAATTAATTAGTTTCATTTGCGCTCATCACACGATAATACCGTCATTAACTCTTGGTAATGAGATGAATGTAACCGAAACAAAATATATTCAATATTGAGTTCAAAGCTATTAACATGTTACGTTTTCATGAATAGTTTAGTTATTTCCGTTAACACCTAAAGTTAACTAAGTTAAAGTACCTATTGTACAGTAGTTGGTACCGATTGTAGGTTGTTATATTTTTGACTAGGCTTCGATTTCCTTAAAAAAGCGAAGCGTACTATGTAAGCTAAGCGGTTTCAATGAACTGTCTTCGAAAGTATACTTTGAATATATATTTGATATTTAATTTTTATAAAAGATAATGCACAATATTTTTTTAAAGTGTTATTTTACACTAAGAATGAGAAGAGCATTTTTAGAAAACGTATTAAAATTGGAACAAATCGGGATTTGAAACCGCGCTTCTTCTTTTTGATACCATCTAAGACGTACGTCTAACCGTCTTTAGACAGTTATCAAAACGCGCCGGTTCTGGACCATCTACGTTTAAATTTTTATCTATTTTCTACAAATATATTTCATCATGCATGTTTCTTACTGCTTTATTTGAAATTAGTGTAATTTTGTTAATCCTCCTCAGATTGGTTGTGGATTTGATTTCAACTCGAAGGAACTGTAATATTTAAAATATATTTTAAATGGTTTGCTCTGGTAACAAGGCAAAAGTCGAGTCTGTAAAATAAATAAATAAAGTAATAAATATTCTTTTTACGTACAAAACAGATACAATAATATGATATTAATTGGCAAACAAACTTTTCATATTTTGAATATTGTTAGAATTTACCGCACTGCACAGTGTAACCACGACACCCCCTTTTTAATTTGTCAAGCGAAGTCAATCATCGTGATCAACTGCTCCCTCTATTAACTTAATTATGACCCAATTTTACAGCGCTTTGTGCGTTGCACGAAGTTGATTTTGTTGACGAATCGGATATTTATAATATAATATTATAATTAAATATTGTATCGGAGAGTGAGTTTCTGAAATATTGTTTCCATATTACTGACTGGGCAAGTGCTGCATTGAGTTCAAGTCCAAAGTCTCCAGTTCAAAGTCTCGAATTCAAGCGGAATGTGGAGAACGGAGTGTTTCGACACAAGGTTCTCTCTGCCTATGCGGGGAAAAATGTGAAGCTTTAGAGGTTTTGCAAATGAAAATAACATGATTCATAGTAAGTTGTTATGTTAATAAGTGTACAATAACTAGAAATCTTTACAAATTTATACGTGTAAAGTAATTTAGTTACTTTTTGAACAAATATGAAATAAAAATAATATTTAACAATTATATCTGTATATATTTTCAATTTATCTCAAATTAAGGACAGAGTGACTGCGATCATAATCATAATAAGCGGTACTAAAACAAGGCACTCTAGAACGGTAGAGTACGGCCGTAATGGCTCTTCTGCAAACAATTAACTTATTGCGATCGAGGGGTTATACAAAGACGAAAAATTATACAGATCTAGCAAAAATTTGAAAATTTATTGATGTTAAATTTAGAATATAAATAAATAATTTTCTTAAGTCGACTTTTCATGGTTTTCAGAAATGCCATACTGGATATGGTAACGTTATATGTATTTTTTCAGTAGAAAAACAATTCTAATTAGCAAGTGCAAATTAAATAGGGAATTATAGTTTTATTGTTTTTTAAAAGTCATGTAAATAACAAATCATTTTATATCTGGCAACAAAAGACATTTCTGTATGTTATAAATATTGCTCGTATCATTTATTTTACTTGAATTTTATTATAATATAAAGTGTAAATTTTCGTATATTTATAACTGTACATAAATAAGTAAATTAAAATGTTATATTCAACATAATATATACTCGTATGTTATATAAACATAAACGTTTGCCACATCTACACTACTATTCAAACATTATAAAAGCAATTGGTCCTCGCTCTATTGAGTTTTAACGCGCTTTTGTGGGTTAAGAAATGGCCCCAACATTATCTGATCTATCCGTACTACTAAATTCTTTTATCATATAATAGCAATGGAGGTTTTGTTATAATGGTCGCGTTTAGAAATTTATTTGTTACTGATCGAATTATAATCGATCCAGCCTTTGATAGGAATCTTTATAAGTCTATATCGTTAATTAATAATTGCACAGTAGTTTGTAGAATATTTACTTTATGTTGTTAATTCCCCGTTTATAGCTTCATATAGTTTGTTCTATAGCTTTAAGATATCGATGAATTTATAAATTAGTTACAATTTTGTCGATTCAAAAACGACTGAAGGGAATGCTTGTGTTTAAAATTAAGACGCTTATGCTGTCTGTACATTTTGCTTTCGTTGTTAGGGTTCGTCACTTTTTCCCACGTTTGATTTTGTGGAAAGTCGAAAATGATAATATTATAGCTGTTCTTCTTGTTATTCATCTGTGAAGACATAATAAGGAAAAATGCCTCGTGTATTGTTCATCGTATTGATTTTTTAATTTTTATTCATATATACTTACTAATTTAAAAAATGAAACTAACGAATCGTTCATCGTTATACGTTATGTGTTAAATTTAGTACTACGTAATTAAGCAGTGAGGTAAGCTTTTATTGGAAATACATTTTTATGTGGCTCAGATAAATATTCACATGGAACTTTCATCATAATTATAGTTAATTAAAGTTAGATAAAACCTAGTAGTTATTAATAAAAAAAAATAGGTTCAGAAACTTATCTATTGCGACGTTACTACGAAACCACGATTGATTTTTTAAACTACTATTATTTAAGTTTCGTATAGAACATAAATCCCTCAATATCCGTAGAATAAATTTTATCAATTCTGACGGCTAAGACAAAAATATCACAATTTAACCATAAAACTATGTTCGCGAATCGCTTTTTTCACTTTGTACTAACAGAGATACGAGTGTGTCTAAATATATATTTCGAATATAAAAGACAGATACATATGTCTAAATCAAAATTTACTTGGCATAAAAATCTACTACAAATAATAAAGCTTTTATATATATAATATGTCAATTACAACAAAACAATAAAAACACATAAACAATATTACAGTTTCGTACACAATCTGCTGTCCAAACAAACAAAACACTTGGCCTGTCTGTCGCGCTCTGTGACAACGAATTAAAAAACATGCTAATGTAGGGTTGTTGCATTTGAATAAATTTATTATTAGCTTAGAGAAAATAATGAGGGTAAAATAACATCAGTAGAAAAAAAATTGTATTCATCATCATCTAGACTTTGGACTGGATCAAAATATGAGTAAATAAACAGTATTAAGCTCAAATTGTATAAGAATTTCGTTAAATAATAATAAGAATAGAGTAATTTAAATTAAAAAACTAGTTGTTATTAGCAAAACAGTACATTTTATACAATAAGAATAACATAGAAAGCAGTAATTACTATTGGAAATAACAATAGGCATTTATTAACTTATAATAATGTAAAAGTGATAATTTTACAAAAAACAATATATATAAAAAAAAATGCCAACCCTACAAGTAACCATACAGATCAGATACAGCGTATAACAATAAAAGCAAGGGGCTGAATTATCCCATAAATGCACATCTGATATAATCGTTGTATGGCGCATTGACACACCGGGCACGGGGCGCGAATTCAATTATTAATCTATTTGTCTTCTAACCATGGAGGCTGCGAGCCCCTCACATAGTTAAAAGTAAGTATATGAATTTATAATCAAAAGAAAAATTGATATATCAATTCGGAGGTCGTTTATAGCATTATATCTAACGGAACAATATATATATTTTCTTAAAAAAAATTTTAAAGTGTTATTCACTCACTTAGGAAATTGAGAAACACAAATTTAGAAAAGCGTATTAGAATTTCGACGTAGCCGGCTTAGCGATCAGAGCGCTTCAACGGTTTTTAAGACGCAGGTTCAAATCCCGCTGCGTTCAAATTTTTATACGTTTTCTAAATATGGGAACAATATAATTAAAAAAAATTGTTATGAAATTAAAAGTTTCGCTTTTTAATTAATAAATTTATATTCTTAGATCATTTTTTCATATATACTGTGTGTGGATACTTGATCGAAGTTAAATTCTATTCGTGCGGCCATCGCGGCGCACTAGGACAACGTCTGGTTTCAAACGATAAAATTGTGGTCTCAATTGTCAATCGGCGAAATGATTACATTTCATTTATTTGCATTTTCGCATTCTAACGAGATAAGACGCGGCGTTGAGTTCCACTACTCTACACGCAATATCTCGAATTCGGGAGAGTGGAGAATATGGAGATTGGTTGGATTGGAATTAATGGATGGCTTGACACTAGAATCTCTTTGCATTCCTGGCTAGAAAAAAAAAGGAACCGCTCTCAGAAATAACTTACCACTTTACTAGAAAAGTAGTATGGATTTAATACTAATTAAATGCTCATTGATCTTTAAACGCTTATTTGTTGAACACTAATATCCAAATTTAAATTGGTAAAAAATATAAACGTTTATACAAATCGTGATCATATTTTACGATTATTGAATATGCCAATTTAATATAAGGAGTGGCACCTGGTAGCCTGGGGTTGAGATCTCCGAATAAATCATCCCCTTGTAGTCTCTGGATACGCTATCGCGATTTTTATGGACTTGTATAATACCAGCTATTTCTAAATATATAATTAGGTTTTTAGATATTGGTATTTTTAGCGCCGTTGTGGCTTACCACAGCCAACCAGAGCTTATTCTGCGCACGGTGGTTCAGTATTCAACACGCAAGGTCTTTTAATAGATACTAGTAAGCCCCCGTCGACGCGTCAAAATGGCGTAGCCATAGCAACGTGTATTTTATACGTTGCTATGAAAATATATTTTTCAAAAAATATATTTTTTTCATCTTCACGATTTTTCCCGCACAGCTGAGTAGGCAGAGAGAACCCAGTGTCAAGACAATCCGTTCTACACTTTCCGCCTGAATTCGGGTATTTGCGTTTTGAGTGGTGGAGCTCTGCGTCGCGCTTTGTCCAGTTTACCACAGCGGAACAAGAAAATTATTAAAATATGATCATTCCTCCGAATGGAAATTGAACCTACAACCAATTGGCTGTCCCACTGCGCCACAATGGAACGACCTTTCTAATGTAGTATTTATATTAATTAAACGTAAGCTTTTTAATCAATTCAATGTATGTAATTCAAATTAGTTATAATAAAAATATTTCAATAGAATTTTTCATTTTCTTTGCCTCTCTGCCTTTTATCTTGTCGGGTACAAGAAACAAGTCTAGTGACATTATTTCAGCTTATTGAAGTTGAAATTATTTTTAATTGCAATGACTTATTCTTACAGGTTATAGGATTAATTAAATTAATATTATATGACAAGAATAGTAGAGTGGAACTAGCACTGCACTTGCACTGCAATAATATTTAATATACACTTTTTTATTTAGTTATAATATATTCAATATGAGACAAATGTAAAAGATATTAAATAATTTTCCAACACACTGTCCCTCTAACCAAGCGTGAGTAAACAACAATAAAATTAATGTCGCATTGGGATCTATCACCCCTTCTAATTTATATCTCTCCGAACAAGATGTTATCCATTGAGTCAAGTGCAGAATTCACTTCTGCAACGCTTTGCAGATTATGGGAATCACGCCCTGGTTATAATTATGAAACGACCTATAAATATATTAAAATTATATTCAAAATCTACTTTGTAGGTTTAAAAATAACGTTTAAATTTCTTTAACACGCCTTCAAATTGAAGCAAAGTGGCGTCTGTTTCTCATAAGGCGTATCGTAAAAAAATTTGTTTTTGAAAATTTTACTGTAATTACATTTAAATAAGGCTTAAATTAGAAAATTACATATAATCAATATCGTGTCAGTTAACGCGCGTAATCTCTTGGGGTTACTCCGGCCCCAAGCACCGGCGGGGGACGGTTAGTTTATGAAGGCGCACTTGTTTCTAGGGAATAACAAAAACAGTTATTGTATTCTATAGTATTGTATGGGAGGGCTTTATGAGTTAATAAAACGTGAAAATTGCCACGGTGTTATGTGGCACGCTCGAGATTCAATACTGTAATGATATTTTTATTAATGGGATTAGCTTATGTTTGCATGTGGGTTGATATTACTTTACACTGTGTTAGGTCAAAATGGGAGAAAAAATTATAAAAAGAGAGGCATACATTTTGCTACAGCTCATTACTATAAGTAAAATTAACGGCAAAAAGCGTGGTTGAAAAAGTTGTATAAGAGTAACATCAGGGAGTTGAGCGGTATCAAATCCGTGAAACAAATATTTTATCTGACAGTCTCTGGACAGAGCAGAGCTTAGGAGGCTAGTTGTCAACCTCCAGAATTGAAGAGGCACCCTGAATAGAGAGAAGATAAATAATTAACAAGCATAACTCTATTTTATTTTTTTTGAGGTTCTAATTTACAGGTTTTATGTATACTCCATAAATCTAAAAGGTACGCTATACAAAGCTTTTTTGCTGTTTATAGCACCATAACATGGTGAAGTATGGGGTTTAGGTACACGTCATTTATTATATAATTACATTCTATTATATTAATAATTTATGCAAGTATACATAAATGCAGGCAGGTACTTTCCCTAGCGAGGTAGATAAAGCGTAAATAACTTTTACACTCGCCATTTCTTTAAATAACCTAAAAACACAGAACATATTACCTACTAATATATTACCTAATTAGGTTCTATAAACTTGCAGAGATGCATACTTGAAGAGATACGTGAGTGGAGAAGAAACTCCTTAGCATTCCATGGCTTCACCATGTGGGTGGGTGCCCATCACAATGCAGAGATGCACGGGATAGTGCCTGGGATTTGTAGCACAAGTGTAGATTTAAGAGGCCACTTAAAGTGCGCTTTAACGGTTACCTCAAATGTCAGAGCTCCTCTCTCTACCTAATTAAAATTGAAAAGATCTTACTAATGCCGCCTTCGAAGTAGGTGCTAGAAATGAACTTGTCATAGTTATAAACGGGCCCAGAACTTTATGTATATTTCCAATACTTATAGGGTATAATCAAAGTAAAAGCCCAAAATATTTTTAAAAACTCTATGACATTGTCAAATTAACACACTTAATGGTGGTGCCTATTTAAGAACTGCGTTTGTTACCAGGCTCTTATAATTTGTTTTTTTTTATTGAAAGTAGTGATTAAACAAGCCACAAGTAGAGTGAAAATTTAAAATCACCGTGCAAGAAAATACTTATAAGTAGTTTAAAATATAATACTTAAAAAAATATTCAATTTTATGCCAAAAATGCCTACATCATTTTGGAAAACACTATTACCAAACATAACTAAGGACCACCGCAAAGAAACTGGCTTTCGAATAAAAAACGGCAATGACATCAACCTATCCGTTTGAGAGCTATTAAATGAGAATTAAATGACCGAGACATAATATCAAAATACTTGAAAATGAGCTATTTGTACGCTAAAAAATAAGGTAGATCTAGAATAACTGGTATATACCTATAAAACCCAATATTTAATTTTAATTTCATCTTATTTCCCAAGATTAATCGGGGCGTAGAGGTCCGCTACTGAACACGCAATGTCTTGATACCGGACTGAAAATGGAGGACCAGTTTCTTTACATACAATTGGTCAAATTAATTTTATTCATTTAAATTTTTCCTCATTATGTGTCAGGTGTACCTTGGTAAATATATTACGATGTGAATAGGCTTAATTCATATAAGTATTTATTCGAAAGTGATTCGAATTAACAAGTGCTTCATCTTGTAATAGTTAAGTTTAGTTTACTACAACATTATAGTCATCTATCTAATAGTATGGAAGTATCGTGGGAGTATTTCTCATAGTTTCGTTTGACGATATCCAAAAACTTGTAATTTCTCTCTAGAGAATAAAGTTGTTATAATAATAACCAATTTATCTGACCCCTCTATTATAAATAAATTTGACAAATTTATAAGGAGCATAGAGATCATTTTACATTGGTCACATCACTGGATATTCGCACGAATATTAGATGTCGAGATACAAGGATTATTATAGGGTCAAGTGAGAGAATTACAGAAATATTGTATTTCTATGAGAATTACAGAGTGAAGGGTCAAATTGAATGAATAAGTAATCTCAGTATATTATCTGAGTAATGTAAAAGCGTAAATTATATTTAAACCTTTCACTAAGAGGGAAATTGTGATAGGTAACTATCATAATAAATATAAATATATATACTAGTGGTATTATAAGTAATATCTACGACTATACTATGTATGTTGTGATATCAATGCAGGGGCGGATCTGAATTTTTGGGCCCCTGGGCTAATTACTATTTTAGAGGTCTGCCTTATTTAAATAATTGTCTATTAAAACAAAACACTTGTGTATACAAATGTACAGGTCAATTTAATGAGTGTATCATAAATTAGGACGAAACATTTCCTGCAAGAAGTCTACGAGTACATTTTTTTTATTCTCTTACCAAAATGCCTAATTGCCAGGAAAATAATTTGCCAAGTCTATAATAGGACGTCTTTGCCAAGTCTATAATAGGAAGTCTATAATAGAATTTCCAATATACTTATTAATTCATATATTGCCTAAGTAGACACTGGAGGCCCCAAAAACCCACGAGGCCCTGGACTGCGGCCAAAAATCCCATATGTAAATCCGCCTCTGTAGCATTGCGTTCCCTACACTCTTCAATGAACCTTTATGCCAAATTTCGGCTTTTAACGCCCTTTAATTACAATTGTGTGTTTCTCTCTCTATTTTCTTAGACTGCTCTGCTATGCTAAAAAAGCGTAAAGATGCAAATAGTATAGATATCTATATTGTATTTACTTATTAGTATACCTCTATCATATTAACCGTTGGTACATACATACAATAAATAATTCATAATGTAAACTCAACGTTTCACGTTCCACGTTTAAAAACTCAAGCAAAGTCACGAGCTACAGCCTGTCACGTAAATCGACATATAGGCCTTTCCACCCCCGTAGGTGTTGATGTACTGAATATTTGAGTACAAGACGGTCAAGGGTCAACGTCTACATGTCATTCGTCAAAGTCAATTTAAACTTAAAATTTACTCTTTATTTTATTTTTTCAAGTAGCTAACATAAAAGCATTATCGAGTAGGGGCGATGAAAATAATAGGGGGTGAATTTTTAGCATTCAAACTTACCTCGTTAAATATTAACGCAATACGAACGCAAAACGAATTTCTGTAGGAATTTAGGTTCGTTAAGTTTTTCTTTTGGTCTGACTTATTTTAGGGTTCTATCTGATACCGTGTATGGAGCCTTTGCTTTGGTTTGTGGTATTTTTTACAATATGAAATATAATATTTAAGACCAATGGTAACTGAACCCAATTGCTGGTGGGTTCGATTCCCACTCGGTGGCATTATAATATTTACATTATTTTCATTTCTCTGCTCTGGTATTTAAGACAAAGCGCGGCGTTTAGTTCCGCCACTCAACATGCCATTTTGGGGGCGATTAGTTGAAACGAGATACTGGGTTTTCTTTGATTACTCTGCTATGCGGTAAAAACTGTGAAGCTACAAAAAAGTAATAGAAGGTATAATGAAATAAAAGAATGATCGAGAATAATATTTTTGCGTGAGGTCTTCTGGTGTATCGCTAAATGAATTAAAAAATATTTGATTATATTAACTGTATTTGTTATTTTTCTTTCTTTTATTATAATAAATTTAATTTTAATATTCATAGAATTTTTTAAATACTTGTACATTTTTAAAAACAATTGATAGCTGAACGGATTTCTGTTAATTTCAGGCAATTTACCTATATTGTTAAAGAAAACAAGATGTCAATCACCACCCACCGTCTTCTACTACAGTGTTATGCGTACATACATTTTCTCTACTGATATTCGAACTAGTATCGTTTGCTGCTAGAAATATTCCAAAAACCAATCTCTATACATACAGTATATACGTTACACACATATATTGCTTAATATTATTAAATAATAATTAATTCATAGTCAAACAATCTCATATAGAATGTACGTGGATACATACACAGCGTACGAAGCTGAGTGTTAGGTGTTATACGCTTCGCACTTGATACGACTGCGGTCCCGTAATGAGTCGACTGAACGACGATCCTCGTTTCAGTTGCTATAGACTTACAAATGTAAAAGAATAGACTATTATTAAATATTTTCGTGTTTTTATTTTGGTAGGCAGAGAATACACTGTTATGGCCGAATCTCAATCTCAATCAGTAGGCCCATTATAGAGATATGATGAGTTAGAATTCGCAATTCACCGTCGAGTTTGACTACAACTTTGATTTTATATGATGAGAAATTTCTAATTAAGAAATTCTACAGAAAATTTAATCAAAAGCAACATATAATACAATTGAGAACCTATATATTTTACTGTGTGCAAATTTATTATTGCGTTTTAAATTGTTATATACTTACTTAAGATATGAAAAACATTTTCAGAAAATATATAAAAATTTAAACGTAGCAGGACTCCAACCCGCGCTTTTTGGAAACCGTACTCCTAAATCGTCGAAATTCTTATTATAACTTATTTTAGTTGTTAACATCTTTGTAGAGAAATTTCTGCTACCCAAAGATGCATAGAATAGATTATAATAGATTTTAATATTTTTAAGTGTTATTAACACACTTAGCTACGTTCAAGTTTTCTGGAAAAATAACGTCTTGTCAGAAAATACGAAAGATGAGTAAGGTGTCTACTTAGACTGATGTAAACATTCGTATATAGGCATTTATATTAAAATTTATTTTAAGGCCATTTTACACACAATTTAAGGTCTGTGCGAACCTCAAATTGCTCGCCAGCCGGGATTATATTTGATGCGGCGCTAATCAGTCTCACTTACGCGCTAATTGCTTTCACCGCTTCTAATAAATAATACTTGTATTCACTGAGTTACTGAGCTAAATTATTTTCAGCTTATATATATATATAGAATATTCATGCTTTAAGTTTGTTGGTTTATTTGTGTGTAATCCTTAGCCTTATTACATTAAAAAGTTACCACCGACATCAATATAAATTGATTGATCAATATAAATTCTGTTTTTACTGTTGTATTACAGTTATTTATAGAAATAACGTATATGCGGTGTATTTATTTACTCGTCGGTTTAAGGGATTTATTTTATCTTTGAAGTACTTTTTAAATCGTAACAATCGTATCAATTTTCAAATGCCGATATTTCATGGTATCGTGAGGCGAGGCATTAATTTGCTTCGATCTAGCAACTAGCTATGATTGGCGTCTCGTGACGAATAAATTGCCCTCAAAAATCCTCCTGTCAACTGTCTCATGCATTATACTATAGTAGAATGGTAACGGAATGGTTTAGCTTCTGATATTTGATCTTCTGGTGTTTATTTCCTTTCTTTCTATCCTATCTCTGACTTTCAGCTTTTTATAAATTTGTTTACATGTAAATTATTGTAATTTAAATATATAGTTAAATTCCGTTAAGTGGGATTTGAACCTAAAATATTCACGTTTAGGCAGCCAAATCAGACACATTTCAATTGCGCCACAATAGTCTCAACGGTAATTTTTTTTAAACGATGTTAAATTTGAGAATATTATTAAATACAATGAAATTTTTCATTATGTCCTCTTATTTTACACCTATACCAATTTTGATAAAGTTTTGTATATAGTTTAGTGCCATAGCTTATTTCTCAGCCTTTTCTAAAATAATATCACTCTCCCAAGTGGGAATCGAACCCACAACCAATCGTGTTAACACTCAGACGCTATTAACTAAGCCACGATGCCCCATTTTTTCAAGTATGACTTGATTTCCTATTATGTTTTATAAAATAGATGGCTAGATTAGATTTAAAATGATATGATTAATGTATTATGTTACATATACAAAGCTAAAGTATAAAATTATTAAATATACAAACGAGGACGTAAAAATAAAGGCACCAATTTAAACAACCCGCACTATACGCTAAGATTATCCTCACGCCAAGTCGGTTATTACCGAATGTCAGTCGCAAGTTCAATTCCGTGTCCCTTCGACTTATTTATGTAGTAATTTAGACAAACGTCACGCGATCGGTGACAAACAAAAAGTTGAAATGTATCATTTTATCTATTAAGAAATTCTTCGTGTAAAAAAAAAGAATTGCTAGGATGGAATATTAAAAATCTGTTTATTTATTTGATAACTTATTTAAAATATCATATGTCATTGTAAATTTTTGACAACTATCTAGAAAAAAACTTTCGCCCCCTTCTTACGAAAACAACGCGAGCAAAGGAGTATGACATTTGCCATAGTAAAATTTTATTTTTATAATATTGCATTACATTAATAAAATGAATAATAAATATAAAAGTTATATACTTAATTTCATTTGTTATACGCAGTATATATAGCTATATACATACATATTTTATGGCTATATATATATATATATATTTGTTTTTGATTTTCCTATCAATATGTACAATGATTTATAATTAGCGCTTAGTTTATATTATTTATATTTATATAAATAGAGTAAAAAATTAGAAATTTGATAAAAGTTAATATTTCTATGTTAAAACCATTCTTAAACATGCCATGGCAATTATATATAATTCTGATTAAATCAACATTCAACACCCATGTAATTGTAAAACATAACTGTATTCTTTGTATTAGTGTATGTTTAGTAAATTCAACGGTTTTCAAGAGGCGCAGGTTCAAATCCCGCTGCGTTAAAATTTTTATACGCCTCTAAATTTATCTTTTTTGTTTAGTAAATTGTCCAAAATAAATACGCTACCATGTGTTTGAAAAACACTTTTGTAAAAAGTGATAGATACGTTGCTATGGCAACGCGTTATTTTACACATTAACGGGCTTAATTGCAATCTATGCTAAAGAGATGGTTATACGAAGGTTGCAATTTAAAGTCTTCTTTGAAGTTTTCATACAAAATGGAGACATGTGTGTGGAATAAATGTAGCATAGGGCTTCGTCATTTATCACTCAAAATATCTAAATGGCTTGTAAATGGGTAATAAAACCAGATGGAACGCCTATTCTCCAAGATAGAGGAGTATACCTACATATATAAAATAATATAACTTTTTTAAACAAGAAATATCTCTTTAGCCGATCCTAAAACGATCAACCTTAAACATCTTAAAACCATCCCTTTATAATTTAAATAGTAATAAAAACAAAACGTGTAATGACAGCGCTAGAGTCACGTATTTTATAATCTATGCCATTACAGACTACATCGAAATATTAAAACTGTATTACGATTTAACCGTAATTGATACTAAATTGTCGCTAAACCGACCGTTTTTGGACGGAAATAGGATTTTTTACCTCAAATCGATTTCGTTTAATGTTTGACAATTGTTATCCTTCATTTCATTTTTTGTGTAATTTGAGGTTTGATAGAAACTCGAAATTACTTTAAGTATTATTTTTGTTATATATTGTATAGCTCATTACGCAAGACTAAAATGATGTCTTAATAAGTGTCACTACATAAAGTAGTCATTTAGTAGGTAAGTACTGTAATATTCAAATTACTAAATAATATGGCATATTATCTTATTAATTACTCTATATACCTCACTCGATATTTGTGAGTTTAGGTCAATTATTTTTAACGGCTACGATTCATTAAGTTTTTATTTTGTTTCAATGAAAGAGAAAATATAATTATTATCCCGTTGTCTGCGATGAATGTATTAATTATGTAAATCATATATTTTCTTATGTTTTTTTAAATCACCAAAAGGTTAGAATATTAATATTTGATAACTTTTAATGTTTATATTTCAATGGGATGTAATTTGTTTTGTAAAAATGACTATTTTATATTTCAATTGTATTGTATTTTTAATATATATTTTTTTATTATTCTAGCTGACCCGGCGAACATCATACCGCATAAGAATGAAATAAAGTCTCAAAATTCGATAAAACTCAACATAAAATCCAAAATCAAAAATTCGTAAGGACATTCTCGAAAAAAACAAGCGTATAATTTTCATGGTGATTGGTTGCTAAAAGGGAAATTTGATGTCACAAACTGTAAAAGACTGGCTTTGCGATTTGTTTATCGTCATCGCAAATGCAGGCGAAAATGCAAGTCCGCTGGAATCATTGGAATACGCGGGATTGAGACATCCTCTTCTTTGTATTTTCCCCTGATGGTGGTTGTCTCTATGACATTAGATTTTTCAAAGTTCATTAATGTTACATGAATGATAATATTTTAAACGACTTTTAGTTGTAAATTAAGAGTCGATGTCCAGGAATCCTAATGAACTCAAAAAGAGGATAGAATTAACTCAAAAAGAGGAGAGAGGATATCCCACAGAGTTTTTGACGTAGTTACGTCATCCTGGTTTATACTTGTGTCAACTGATAATGAAAAGAACTATCCCGGAACCCGGTGTCATTTCCTTCATTTAAATTAATTTTTTTTTATTAATGGCCTGATTTTGCTACGTCAACGTGCGAGTTCAGAAATTTAGTTAGAAAAAGAATAAATGTTAATGTAAAGATGAAATGACCGGCCCAATTATTGAATGCATAAATTATATATCGTCATATAATGCGTCCGAATTTTGCTAAGTCTTTTATTATTTCATAGTCTAAGCTATTTTTCTTGCCTTATATTTAATTTCTGACCGCATCCTGTTTGACAGGCACGCACAGCTTGTATAGATGAGTAAAATTTTGTTTTTTTTTCTATTATCCGTGCAATTTCTTTGTTTTCTGACTTTTTCATTAGGGTCTCATCTACAATCAGGCATTAGCGTTATCGTCAAAACCTACTTTTCACCAGATTCCTTGGCTTGAAGTTGATTGGCTGCTTCTGGTGTAGTGATGATATTGTCTGTATCTATTTCAAAGTCTTATGATATAATGTTTATTAACAAAGTCATTTAAATATATATATTTTTTAATATTAGATCTCTCCCTATCAATCCTTACAGTATCAAAGGCTTTGCTATAATCGATGACACCCGAAATATAGTGGCGGGTTATATACCCAATATTTTGCAATAATTTGATCTAATATATGGTACGGTAATTAATAAATGGATTCACTCTATTCACTTTAGGTACTTTTTAAATTAATAGGCATTCATCAAAATAAAAAACGGGTAATGTATTATACATATATTTTATTAAAACGTAGCATCGAGCCAGGTAAATGAAAACTTGCAGATACAATGTATTTACAATTTATAACAAGTTTCCTTCACTACATACAAATTTAATTATAATTTATTATTTACACTTACATACATACATATTAGGTATAGTATTTTAAAAAGAAGCGAGGAAAAGTCACTTAAACTACCTTAACAGTGTTACAGTGATATTAGCTAAGTATAAATATTCTAATTTACATAATTTTGTGACGATATATATATGAAGTTGTTTCTTAATATAATTGATAGTGTTAAATGCTAAAGATGATAATGCATTCTGCCTACTATACCTCATAGTTGTAGATTAAATTCACATTTACGGTGTATTCATTGTAAGTCCAGATAGATTTTTACGCTTTTATAATAATTAAAAATAAACAATTTGTTTTTTATTTGTTAATTAAATATATTTATTTACTTTAAGAATTTTATTTATTTTTGTCTATCAATCTATAGCTATCAACCAATGTGTCAGAAAATCATCACTTTTTGCCATCTGTTTTGCTTGAAAATTTTACGCGTGTCCGGATCCGATGTCAGTAAATATTTTCATTTTACTTTTTTAAACTAATTTATATATTTTTTGATACTACGTAAAGGGCCCCAAATTACAATAAACCCAACTGAACGCGATATGTGTAAATGTTATTTTTTTTTTTGAGTATGTTTATAAATAAGTGAGAGTCTAGGACAAACTGACTTATTATTAAGATGATATTACTTATAATCATTATTAATAAGATATTATTTTAGGGTACTTGCTCTGTATTTACATTATGTTATTTTGCTAAATTTTAATAGGTTTACATTGCATATACAAAAGGTACTAAGAGTTCTAGACACTTAAAACAAAAGCGACAAAATAATACACGATTATATAATACTGATTGAATTATTTACAATTAGAAAGAGCATTTTGATTACTGTATATATATATAAGATACGTTACTAACTAAAATTACAGTTTTCTAAAACTACAGAAGCTTTTTCCGGCATGGCAAGGTCGGCAAATAGAATGCAGTTCCACCCCGTTCTCCACTTTTTACTTGAATTCGGAACTTAACGCCGAGCTTTGTATTTCTAGAGCGGGAAATTAAAATTTAAATACATATAACCGTTCCTCCCAGTGGTCATCAATCGCGTTTACAGCAATGCATTATCGATACAGTCATATTTATGCGCCATATTATTGGTATTATTAAATTATAACTTATTATTACATGATGATTATTTATATTAGACCAAAGAAGCGTACCATGACTTTCTGCATTATTTTTAATTTTAAAAATTACTTTGTGAGTACTTTGTTTTTAAGTTTTAGAAATACAGTTATGCCACTTTGCCTGTATGTTGTCGAGTTACTAGCAAAAACGTATAATATCACCAACATGTATTGAGAAAAACGACAAATAATGTAAATTAATAAATTGAATTAGATAAAACAAATATTATATTAGAAATATATAAAGTATAAGTAAGTAATAATAAAATAAAATCACGTAAAGGAATATAATAGCAATTAGCAATTTCTTTCAAATTGAGGTTCTGGAGTGGTGACCACGAACTGGACGACGATCAGTCGGAGGCCGGGAAAAGGCGGAGCGACCGTCTGCTCAAGGTCGCCGGAAGCCGCTGGATGCGGGAAGCGCCAGCTTTAAAGGCCTATATATATATATATATATATATAGTTGGTGATATTTTAAATTCACACTGTCGTGGTTATTCAAAAGTAATACTAGAGCATTATTTTATGGATCATCGGGATTTATTTTATGGGCTAAGGAGGCTATAGGATATTATTCATATTTATTTTACAATATGTGAGGCTGGACATTATGCTATTGCTTCTTATGTGTCAGTTTCATATAATAAAAATTAATGTAAATTTATTTTTCATTATTAATTACAAATTTTCTATATATTCTATAAATACTTGAAATGTTTTACTGGAAAACATGCATAGATGAAGGTTTTATGTCGTACAATCGAATTTAGAGTAATTTGGGTTCCAAATTTCGTGTCAAATCCGTAATTGCTATTGTAATAGAACATAATTAATTTTTCATAATGAAAAATTTAATATATTTTTTTAAATAATAAGATTATATATAACAGAATACCAAAAAATGCGGGTCGTAAGGTTTCTAATTATATGCCTATATAATGTTCATCCACAAAAAGAATTGCGACATATCACATAAAAAATATCTATAAAATATATGTTGCATTGAATTTACTATTTAAACAATATTAACTTCGCTATTTATAAGTAAAATATCCATAAACATGTAGTAGAAAATTACCATATACGTGTTTTTAAATTAATCGAAAACATGCACAATATAATTACATTTTTAATATTAGACCTTCTCTTTGCTTTTTCCAACATAGTAGAGTAGTCTGAGAAACCTAGTTCAAGACACTCAGTTGTGCACTTCTCTCCCGAATTTGAGACCTTGCGTATTGAGTGGCGGCGCTCAACGCCATTTTTATCATTACATGTGACAAAATTTTCCTTTCCTTTTATTATTCATATCTTAGGATAATATCTTTACTAAAAAAATCTGGTAATCTTAAAACTTCAATTCGTTTGATGTTAACTTGATAAAGATATTTTATTATAAAAAAATTATTTCTTTAGTAAACATATCAGTAACTAATCGTTTAATTAAAAACTGATGCCAGCCTGAATAATATTTTAGAATTTTACATGTTTTCTAGTTTTACATATATTTCTAGTTTTACGTATAAAAGTTTAGATGTTATTTAACATATCGGGGATGCTACAGGGGGCGGATGAGTTGGAGGTACGGAGCCAGGCACGTTCATAAAGGAAGCCTGGTTGCCAGCCCATGGCTGTAAGTTCTGCAATGCACTTAACGCTGTATTTCCTTGTGGCTGAGGAACATTGGGCGGTTGGTAGTGTAAAGCTGAGAGTGTTCCTGCCCCAGGTGGATCTGGCATATAGCCTTTGCTAAGCGCTTCCGCTTGTAGGGACAGCATCAGACGGTTTGCCGCTTGACGCTCAGCTTCCCTTTCTTCTGCTGTTTGTCGTCTGTAACAAATATTTAAATGTTATTCTGTCTCATGTATAAATAAATTATTAAATTTACTATTCATATTTAAAATTTTCGGAAACACAAAATAATATTTTACTATAGAAAGTACATATTGACATGGTTACGTTTTGAATCTAATACTGCGCTTTTTCCAAAAAAAACTTTCAATTCTAATAATGCCCGCATGATATTTTAAATACAATAATATTTACACAAGTACGTCACTAACTTCAACTGCAAACATATATTATTGTAAAATTTATAAACTTATATTTTAAAAAATACATAAAGAGGCCATCGTGGCGCAGTGGGACAGCTTATGACTGTAAACGTGATTAATTTTGGGTTCGATTCGAAATTAGGCTAATGGTTATATTTTAAATATTTTCATTTATGCGCTCTGGTACCTAAAACAAAGCGCGGCGTTTAGTTCCGCCACCAGCACGCAATGTCTCGGATACGGCCGGAAAGTAGAGAACGGAATGTCTTGACCCTAGGTTCTTCTCTCTGACTCCTGCAGGAAAAAGCATGAAGCGTGCTAAAACATTTAACACTATATAATACACGACATGTATATTATATGAAAATAACAATATGAAAACCGTAAGCAAAATTGACATACATTTTGTTCGGTCTATAATCACTTGAATAATTCAGATGGAACTATCAACGTGAATAATATATCCAGCCATTAGTGAACAAACCGATGCCCACTAATGAGCTTCTGCGAAAACAGAACTGTGTAATTGGACTTCATTTAATATATTAGATGTTTTTGACCATAGCTTATATGGGTTAGTACCTGTAGGTGTTTTTGTGTAAAAAAATTTTTATCAAGGGTCGTAAGTTTCATCATAATTCTAAGTCCAGATTATCAGAGATAATTTAGCGACAAGCCTCCCTCGTAGTCCTCTTGAAAAATTTCGATTCAATAAGGGATGAAATAACTGTACTACATGTTTGCCAAACTTCTGGCTCCTGACCGGTGTATGGATTTTATTTTATCGGCAATAAAAGTAAAAACATATTTAAATAAATATAATATATATATTCCTATACGTATATTTAAAGGTCATCATGTCGCAATGGGACTACATCTGACTGTTAGCACGATTGGTTGTGGTTGCGATTCTAATTCGAAGCAATGATTTATTATAATTAAATTAATAAAATATCTCCGCGTTGCCACTTAACACGCAATGCTTCGGATTCGGGCGGAAAGTGAAGAACGCAGTGTCTTGTCACTGGGTTCTAGGTTTCCTGCCTACCCTGTTAAACGGGAAAGAGCCTAAAGCTACAAAAAGGCTATGTATTTATAAAAATTAAATCAATTGTTAGTGAACATCTTAAGTCACTGGCTAATTTGGACCGAAACTTAACGCTGAAATGCTTAAAATTACTTACCTTATTTAGGAAATTGTAAGTATATTCAATTATTGCTATAAATAAAATCAAAGTTAGGCCAAACAAAACCATACACTAAATGTAGATGAGAATATTCTAGAATCTAAACTAGAACTGTCTTATTTTCTCCACAACATTACTTAGCGTAGACTAAAAGCAAACGTATTAACCAGGCAATCAAACTTTGAACGCCCTTAAACTCTTTACATAAAACATGAGTTTAGAATCGCTTTTCGACCTGATTTACGTCAATTAGTGACTAACTATAGACGAGTTAGTGATATTGTTTCATTTATCAATTAAACTTGTGACTAGATATAACTAATACAGTTTGTGGTAAATCTATATACTTTAATATTGTACTATAGTATGACAAATTATTACACCGGTTTGCTAGGAGACCTACAAAGTACAAAATAGGTTTAATAAATATAGAACGATAAACTATTATTCGTTACCATTTTAATATGAGTACGAGAGTGGAATATAAAGCAAATAAGTGAATCTTTAAAAAAAAAAATATAATAAACATTAAAATATTACTAAGCTATTTCAAAACAAATATAAATATTAGATACTAAAATAGAAATGAAAAGAATTATAATAAAGAAAATAAAAAATTGTATAAAACTATATGTCGTGTCGTAAGTTGTAACAAGCGTTTAAGAAATGCGAAGTAGCTGGGATATTGAACGTCACGGCTTGGCGGTAAGAGAGCTAGGACGGCTTACAACAGGCGCGGGTTCGAGTCCGGTTACGGTTAATTAAAAATTTTATATGTTTTCTAAAAATGTTTTCCATTACTTAAGTACGTTAGTAACACTTTAAATTTTTTTAATGAAATTGTTTTATTATATTTTGTCTGATAATCACTTAAGTATTTAGCGTATGTAATATGATAATAAATAAACAAAAATATATAAAACAACTTAGAACCAAGTTTACTTAGCAACTTAATATGCTAAGTAAATATTCATTTTCATATTTATCGCAAGCACTTTATATACATTTATGGTACAGTTTGATCCCGAGTCAAGCGCATCTGTCCTATAAAGTGTAAAGCTGAGGTCGCTTTTAGCAGAATGTGCTTGTTGAATTATTTATAACTTGGAGTATCTCTTAACAAGATCTGATATTTTGATTACTTTGGATATTTTAGTTAGGTTATTAGACTATTTTATGTAGACATTTATATGTGTATGGTAATTCCTTTTTTTTTCAGCTTTAAGCATAGTACTGGGTAGTCAGAGAGAACTTAGTGTCAAGAGACAATCCGTTCTCCACTTTCCTTCAGAATTGTGGACATTGCGTGTTGGCGCAACTCGACGTCGTGCTTTGTCTTGTTCTCCAAAGCGGAGAGATGATAATAATTAAATTATTATCATTCCACCGAGTTGGAATTTAACCCACGACCAATCACGTTTAGCCAGTCACAACGCCACGGTGGCCTCTAGTATGGAAATTCTTACTATTAAATAAATTCAATAAGTAAAATATATTACACATATGATTTATTTTTTGCTTTTTTTTGTATAGGTATTATTATAATGTTATGAAACAAAATGTTTTCTTACCATATTAATGTATAATATGTATATTGAAATTGTTATTCTGAAAATAATAAATCTAACGTTTTAAAATTATATCCACTTGTAGAAATTCATGGAAATTATACGTAGTTCGTGTCTGTTCTTCATTTTCATAGATATTGAGTGCTTGTAATTTTTACGCCGGAATTTTATTTGGTGGCACCTAGATAAGATATTTTACAGTTTTTATATCTCCATGTTACAGTAGCTCCCAAACTATATATTGTCAAAATAAAGGAATATATAAAGAAATTTTAAAGTATATTTATTCTCACGAAAATATTTAATTTTAAGTTCATTATTCGTGTACACTTTGTATAAAACAAGTAAAATCTACAATTATTCAAGTAACGATTTAGTTTAATGGGTTATAACAAAGTAACGTTCACACAACCTTGGCTAGTAATAGTCCTAACACCGCAAGACCAAAATTATAGCAACTGTGATCGGTTAGGCAATAGATCATTTTACTGTAATTAGATACAGCTAAAAGCTGCACTTAGAAACCTAAAGTAACGTTAAATTGTCATTAAAAATGTCACAATTATACTTTTATAACAATCTAATGGACTGACTACTGAGACAGTTAAAAGGAACGAAGTTGCTTTACTTGTTTTGGGGTTGAAATTGGAAGGGAGACTCGGGCTCTGGAGATACAGATACAGACCTGGAGATAAACTCCGGCGTATCTAACATAAGTTACATTTAATTTCAATTCAAAAAAGTGACAATTTTCAGTGGATGTCATCACTTATATAGAGGTATCTTTTTTGGCTGTTGTTAATAATGTATGTACCTAAGTACTTATTGTTTAAGTGTAACAATTCTTAAATATAATAATAGCTGCTAAACCAAAATATTTTATAATATGTAAAACTGCAGCGGAATTAAAAGTAACTACCAATATGAACAAACACTAGTAATTTAATATTATAATGTAAATCCATTTTTACGTTCACGCCTCCACTTTCTGCCCGAATTCAAGATAATGCGAGCGGCGGGCCTCAACGCCGTGCATTGTCTTGTTTACCAGAGCATAGAAATGCAAAATAATTACAATCATTCCACCGTGTAGAAATCTAACCCTCAACCATTACAGTCCCACCATGACCTCTGTATCTATATGTATAGATAAATAAATATAAATGTCAAATTAAGTAATTAACAGGTAATATATAGGCAATACGAGTATATACTATGCCTCTTTCATAAATGACAAGTTTGATATTTTAAGCCGTAATTTATACTTAGCTTGTGGCCTTTTCTTAAAAGGGGTGAATATACTTAAGTCGCGTTTAATATTAAAGCTAAAATTTTGTCGTGAACTTTATTTCGATTTTGTGACATGAAAAATTAATATCTATTTGGCTCCAAGTGGATGAACGAAACCTGAATCCCACTTTGTCTAAGCAGACTAGGTTCAACCTGCTATGAAAATTAATATATCATTTTTGATACTAAAAAATTAAATACCTAATATTTTTTTATGTTTGTTACTGCGCATATAATAAGTAAAACCTACATTATAAATATAAGACTATTACTATTATTATATACATTATAAATATATCTAATAAGAAAAACAATATTTAAAAAAATATTTTGTGTAGTCACTTTTTAATTTTAAACCCTAGTATAATGTCATTAAATAATGGAATTAGCTGATATTGCTATATCAATTTCAAAAACATTAATAACAAAAATTTAAATAGTATACTTATATCTTCTATAATTATCATATTATTAAAATTACTCGCTAAGGTATCACTTAGATTTGGTATGTTTATACTTAATCTGGCCATAAATACTGCTATAATTAAAAATAAACAAAATATTACTTTTGAATTTGGAATCTGTCATTAATATATAATTGTCCATTGTATTTTAAAGACTAAGTATTATGTTATATATTATATACAACAAAAAAAAATTGAATGAAAAGCTAACCAAATGTCTAAAAAATGTCTAGAACTAAAAATATAGATGTACATTTATATATTTCTCAAGCAGAGATTGGACCGACGACGCATAATAGACAGACACAAATTTACCTTCGTGAACTCCAAATTAGATTTTTGGTCGTTCGATATTTACATATGGCTTGGCGCTTGGACGGTTCCAGTACCATTACGTTAAAATTTTATACGTTTTCTAAAAAAAATAATTTCATGAAAGTATTATATCACAGCTCATTTTAAAATTCATCGTTTTCTTTCATTTTCAAAGGAAGTATGAAAATGAAATTATGGATTCTCTCTACAACCAGAATACCTCAGTACTTACTTCTATTAGAAGTTATAACTCCAACTCATACCCCCGATATCCTTATCATGGTTAAGCGCCTACATTAGTAATTTGAAAAGGTCGGTACATATAATACCATGTATCTCCACTAATTAAGATAGTACGTCTTACTGAGTGGTCCCCGCAATTCATTAGCATAAACTTACTTTGTCCTTATGACTATACGAATAGGGTTTAAAATGCAACTTATATATACGATAGTTTCATTACTCATATCTGTTGCTAGAGTAAATGGAGTTGTAATGGTAGAAAATAAGATTGATAATTGATTATTTAATAAAACTATGTATTATAAATAAAGCTTTTAGGCTTGCAAAGATATCGCACGTTGTGACCTAAAGAGACTCAATTAAATCGGTACCTTTTATCGTAATCGGAATTATAAAGCCTCTGTCCCATCTAAAGCGAGATTAAGGTGTTTGAATTTTACCTTCAGTAAATATTTATGTATATAAAAATATGTATAAGAAATATCACATTCATATCAACAATTTCTAATTAAATGTAGTAGCTTGGAATGCGGTTTACTGATACTGCATTCTTGGAAAACTAAAGCAAAGTTGTTGAACTTATTATTGCTTGTAATTATTTAAAGATTAGAACTAAATTTTATTAAAAATGAATTTATTATAAGAATACATAAATTTTATTAATTCTTAAAAAGAAGTGTGTAATTTATTTTAAGAATTAACGAAATAATATATGACCGGTAACTGAACTATATTATTGTTAGATGTTATCTATACAAATAAATAAAAGTGGAGTATCGGTTTGTAATATTAAAATAGCCGCTTTATACATAATGCATATGTATGTATACACGGTGCATATACCATAACACAGTATTTTTTTATTTTTGACTGTGTGTCTGTCTAGGCAGACAAAAATTGTAATACAAACCGACGGGAACAAACAGTCGTTTGTTCCGGATATCTCCGGGACTACAGGCATATTTTGACGGGACTTTCACTGGCAGATACATGTAATAATGAGTAACTTAGGCCACTTTTATTCTAGAATTACTAGCAAGTTAAGCCGCGAGCGCAGGATAAATGTCCTGGGTAGATATCGAAACGAGGACATGCTTCTTTGATAATTTATAATCTGAAATTAACATTTAAGTAATGCCGCAGGGCAGTTTCACTAGATGACGAATCTAGAGTGATCATTTCTATACATCGATGACGAAATATGTAAGTACATAGGTGGTAACTAGTTGATGCGTAAAATATGCAACGACAGCAACGTGTACCTAACTCGTTCTTTCCAATTTAACTTCACTTTACACTGCACATAGTAAAAACACAAAAAGATTTAAGTATTTTAGATACATATAATTTAAAATATTCAACAAACATATAATAATTAACGTTTAATACTTACCTATATAATCTATACAGCATTAACTATAATCTATTTCAAAGTTGCCTATATATTAGACCGTCAAAAGGGGGTGACGTATAACAAGTCGAGACGCGGCTAATTAAAATGGGCGGCGTTGGTAATGAATTATTGAGCTAAGAGCTAAGCCTAAGCGAATTATCGAAGGAACTTTATTATGGTGGTTAATGGAGTAATAGTGATAAGGTGTATAATATATCGATAAGTGAAGGAGAGAGTAACTAGTGATTTTCGAGACACTATCTTTCAAGTGTCTCCATTAATTTAGTGACGAAAAATGACCCTTTTGTACAGATTTTTAGTATAGTGACAAATCAATTTGTCGCCGCTTAATATTTAAAATGTCTATAGCTTAAGCTAGAGTTTTATTCAAGTATTGTAAATTGTTGTACAAAATAAAGGATATGAATTGTGAATACATATTTGTAAGGAACTGTATTTTTTAATTGTATATTATTTTAGATGATATTGGATTATGTTTTCTTAACAAGTACTCTGGTTCTGTATAAAATATGTTTAAAAAAGTAAATCCAAACTTGTAAATGTAAAAGTCAAAGTTAAGTTAATAAATTTCCACATTTACTGCAAGCTTAAAATCGAAAATCCTACGACTTGGTAAGTTTCTAGTAAACTTGATAGTTTCAAATCGATCTCTCGAGATCAATAAGGAAGTCATTAAATAGTAAAACATTTTTGGAAAACGCGTAAATTCTTTTGTAGGTAGCGGGACTTGAATCCGTGCATCTTGGTAATCATCCTTTTTTTATGTTTTTTTACACTAAGCTTCTGACTGTAATCGTTATTGTTGTGCGTTTGATTTCCTCTTGGAATAATCATAATTTAATTATTTTTATTTCTCCGCTCTGGCAAACAAGACAAAGTGCGTCGTTGAGATGGATTGAATGGAGAACGGATTGTCTTGATACTAAGAATAAGCATAAAGATTTAATAAGCAAAAAAAATTATAACGCTTTCAAAAATATTAAAATATTTTCGAAATGTGGTATTCAAAAGTAGTTATTTTATTTTTATGTTCCAAAAAAACTTGGAGAATTCAACCTAAACCCTGTTTTAAAATTTCGATTTCATACCTTAAAACCATAAAATAAAATAATTTCCACACATACATATGTATCATTACAAAATATAATTTTAATTAAACATGTAACCTTAGGATTCCAAAGTTGAAAACTCAATATAAGTTGGGTACATGAAAAGTTTATCGATATTTCAAGTCCCGAATTTCCGCATCCCTGTAATTAGATAAGGCACAATGAAACTTCGCTTAAATAAGCCAAAAGCGCCTGCTGGCAATTACTAATTTCTGCCTGATTATTTTATAACTCGGCAAGGATAATTTTTATACTGGATTAGTCTAAGAAATTATCTGTTAACACTTTTATATTATTTTAAATACAGTTCAAAGCTAGCTGATATTCGGTGATAGTCATAAGTCAAAATCTCGTATTAAAACTTTCATATATATATATATACCTAACATACATTTACAAGTGAGAAGTAATATTTATTGTATGTTTTTATTGTATGTTATTGTATGTATATTTTTTTAGTTTTTATTGTATGTATATTTATTGTATGTTATATTTAATATTAATTATTACTTATATTTAAACATAACCTTAAAGCTAATTTTAATACTACTTAGTTTTTTTATTTTGCTTTACTTAATATTGCGCTAAGGACGCTAAAGATTCTTCTTTAGCGTCACTAATTATTATTATTTTATTTTATATTTTAAAATTAAAGAAAACATTTATTTGAAAACATTATATTGTTATTATACAGCAAATATGAGGAACATAAAGAAATAGATCAATTAGAAGAAGAATTAAAATTAGAGCTCAAACTCTACTTCATACAAATATTTGACTTATTTAGTCATATTTATACATGAATCATAAAATTAATGTAAATTTTTATTGCCTTTAATCAATAAAATAAATTAATAAATTCCGATGATGCTATTATAATTATTTTCAACAAAATAT
This sequence comes from Podotricha telesiphe, assembly GCA_038994665.1. Lineage (NCBI taxonomy): Eukaryota > Metazoa > Arthropoda > Insecta > Lepidoptera > Nymphalidae > Podotricha > Podotricha telesiphe. The sequence goes on along the minus strand of JAOYRR010000533.1, from coordinate 139 downwards.
ATAATCTTTAAGAGTAGCTTGTCTCTTCTAGTAATAGGTTACATCTTCAAACATTTCATCCCTGTGGGAGCGTAACGGTTAATTCAAACAAATTTACGCAACAAATTAAGATCTGCTTTATTAATTTCTACGCGTTTTG
>JAOYRR010000532.1:0-151970 GCA_038994665.1 Podotricha telesiphe | reverse complement strand
ATACTGCGATCACTGGTTAACCAATCATCTGCTGGGTACAGAATTTGCCATGTGTTTATAGGCTGAGTGATCTCGATAAAGAGCAAAAATAATTCCAAATCATTTTATAATTTAAAAACATACGAAAATATTTAAAATTCAATATCAAAAGACACTCTTATTACTTAACTATCAATGTTCATAAATTTCCACACCAGATATCTCGTTTATAGCCTTAGTCGATGAGATTCAATAAAATATCGTTGGTTTATGTCTTAGTTTATGAGCTATATTTTATAAAAATAAGACACGTGGGAAAGAGCACTAGGTAGCGACTTTAAAATGGTTCCATCTCTTGTTTTCTTCACGTTTACTATCGCTGAGAGCGCCGTTCTCGTGAAAATGGAATCCTTTCATCGTCGTACTGGTTTATTGTTTATTTAATATTGTATACGTTTATACGAGTATACAAATATTACATAAAGCTGATAGTTTCTTTAATATTTTCTATGATATACTTGTGTAAAAATATCATAACATATTACACTATTTATGGAAATAAATAAAGGAAAATTGTATTAAAAACTGAACAACTTTTATTTTTATCGTTTGCTTAAAATAAACGACGACGAACGCTTTTATTATAAAATATTGAAATTATTAATTAGATAACAGACAAGTGTCCTCCAATAATCTGAAAATATTAGAAAATTTTTAGCTTCCTAGAATGCATTAAAAAAAAAAACAACATAATGCCTTTTGGTTGTAGCATAGATAATATATTTCATGTTTGATTTATATACGTAGAATTGTAAATATATTGAAATTACTTACAAATATTTTGAGTAACATTCAATTTAACTTCGATGTCTTGACTCGCAAATATATTTCAAGAGATTTTCCATCAACAACTATTAAGATGAAGAAATTTGACGACAACTAGAAGTGCAATTCTATCAAGAAACGAACGTCTAGTCTTCCAATTTCTGAATAATCTTTAATAATCTGTAATATAATATAAAAACACGTATACTTGAAAAATCTGTTTTTTTTTTTGTTTTAATATCAAAAAGATCAAAAGGGGTAAAAGGGGGGGTAACGTCTTCACTTGGCAAAACAGTTTGAGACGTGAAAATAAACGCTTTGCATATTGTGGCAGTGTAAACTGGTTGCTAAGTAATGCAATAGTGTCGTGTGTTATGCACGTGATGTGCCGTTGAATGGGCTAAGTTTAATTGAAGTCCACCGGTGATACCACCTTTGTTACAGAGGCTGTATGCATATTGAAAATCTTGTTTTAAAACCAAATAAAGGAATAAACTATGGATTTTTTTTCTCTCTCAATCTAAGACTCATTTTAATAAACGTTATTTATAATTGATTTAAAATTAAATTAAACTTTCTTTAAAAAATATAGTTATTTAAAATAAATAGTATAACTTTCTGATGCTCTATTTGTTTGGTTTTGTTTATTGACGAATCTATATTTTAGTTGTCTCTTTCTTTCAAAAGGTTTTGTGTATATTCATCACGAGATAGTAATAACAACATGTGGCAAAGTCTAAACAAAAATATGAAATAGATAAAAAAGACATTCATTTTAAATGAACGTAACATATACAAAAGCTGATACTATTCAAAAGCACAACAAAAAATGCATACATACTTCTAGTACGAGTATATGTTAGATGTGAACAAATATGTTGAATAAAGCAAATATAATAAAGCTTGAAAAGATTTAAAAATTATTATATAATTTTATTAATCTTTTTTTTATACAATAATTTTTTTTAATAGAACCAACTATTTTGAAGTTGAGAGGATTTCGCTATATCTATCTATATATATAATAAAAATGTAGCTGATTGCTGTCTGTACAAAAATACATCCATCGTCTGTACAAGATATAAAAAAATATAATATTGGGGCATTTATCAATATAATTATATATGTTTGTCTGTTCGTTCGTGCACGTTAATGTCAAGAAATGGCTTAACCGTTTTAAAAAAATTGTATATTGGTAATATTACATAAAGCTGTGACCACAGACTACTGTAAAGTATTTACAGTAGTCCGGTTTCTAAAATGTATTTTCGAATACCAAAATTCGGTAATCCGGTTAAAATAGTTTCATTTCAAAATGTGTAATAATCGTGAAAATCAAAGAACTTATTATGTATTTTGGTAAACTTCCCTAAACATTAAGTGTTTATTTTATTTCAACCAGTTCGAAAATTAAAAAGTTGCAACCATTTAAATTATAAATTTAAGCAAAGTTTGCGATTTAAGTAAGAACGCAGGCGGGCGAAAAAACAAAATAGTTTAGCCGTGTAGTTTACTCAGGTGAAGCCGCGAGCGGGTCCCTAGTAGCTAATATATATTTATTATTACTCAAACGAGTATACTCGGGTATTGCAAAACCCAACGTGACATACGACGTGAAAATACAAAAAAAAATTCTCTCCAGAATTAAGTGAAGGCAAAAAAGCTCTAAAATAAAAGTTATACGAATAAAAGCTCTAAAATCTAGATCAACAGAATGTTATACAACATAGTTCTATATAAGGTCCTAACAATTATAATGAATTAATTCAGTAAAAAAATTTAAATGATATACATTACCTTATACATTATTGACCCGATGCGACGATACTAACTTGAAGCAAACAGTTTATGTTAGTATATCATTGCAACGGTCAATTTAATTATTCAGTGTAAACACAAGTTTACATCTTACCAAGTCCGAAGTATAGTGAACCAATCTAGTAGCGGCTTGTTAACTCTAGCAACTTATCGAGACTTTGGTGCGACTTCGTTTAACTGCATCGCATCCAGCGTTATAGTTTTGAAATATAACAATTTATAACTTTTATATGAGTGTATTTGTGTATAGATATATCTTTCTTATTTAAGATATATAAATAAAAGAATTCCCATTTTTGAATCCTCATTAAAAAAAATCATATATTAAATGACTAAATCTCCGAGAAACGTAAATAAAACAAAAACATATTTAGAAAACGTATTAAAATTTGAAGGCAGCGGGATTTGAACTCACGCCTCTTGAAGATCTTTCAAGCGCTCAGACCGCTAAGCCATGCGTTCTACATCCAGCTACGTCGAAATTTTACAACTTATATTTGTTGTTAGCATCTGCGGTTTCAAATCCATTCAAATTTCAGTTCAAATTTTTATACATTTTCCAAATATGTCTTCTTCAATTTCCTAAGTGTGCGAATAAAACTTTAAAAAATGTTAAAAACAAAAACAAATACGAATCAAAACATAAATCGGAATATTCATAACGAGTCTACTAATATTTCATTATAATAACATAGTGAATCCGATTTGCCCAGAGGTACCATAGCTGATTAACATATGAGGGAATTCACGTTCCAATCAACCGGGATAAAGCTAAAGTGGCGTGCGTTTTGGTGGAACACAAACCAAAAGCTTCATATATTGACAACAATTCACATTTCGAAATTGAGTTTTGAAATGTGTTTCATATTGTTAGACAGCATACATACAGTGTTGGGCATCCACATTTTAATAAGATTTTCAGTATTCGCGATTTTTACACATTATGAAATGAAACTATTTGTAACCGGATTAATCACGGTATTACTGGTATTCGAAAGACATTTAAAAAACCCGACGTTTTAAACAGTTTACAGTAGTCCTTGGACACAAGTAGACTTAGGTTACATTCGTCTGTCAGTTGATACAATTATTATATCAACATCTTAAGAAAAATTTCGATTTCGAATTTTTGTAATATATGCAATTAATCTGATTAAAAATAGTTTAATTTCAAAATGTTCACACTTTAGTACACGGATTTGCTGTTAACGAAATTTAAAAAATATATGTCAATTAGTCTGTGTATTTATAACATAGTGCTATAAAATCAGACCTGTAGTATTTTTTTGGTTACTTTGATTACAATCAGATAAGAAATTTACTTTATTTAAAACTTTTAACATTAAGTTTACCTAGTATATAAACATTGCTTACAAAGATTTAAACTCTGCGAGATAATTGTTTATAAATGCTTGATAAAAAAGTTTTGTACCCTTTTTAATAAAATTATGCATGCCTATATACACAGTTATATGAAATTTCGCATAGTTAAATAAGGTTTATATAAAGGAAATGTTAATAAGGTCAATATTTTTTATTTTAACGATAAGTGATTTCATAGTAAATGTAGAATTACTATTGTACAAGTATAAGGTGTGGAAAAAGCTGAATAACGATATAAAAGTTATTGAAGTTCTATAATTTTTAATCTAAAAGTATGCGAACTTTATTTTCAGCGGACTTACAGGAATATGAAAAGCATAAAACTTTATATGATATTATTGTTAGTACGTACGACGACGTCAAAGTGCAGTTAACACGTTATATCTATCACTTTTGCAGTGGGCTCAAATTCCACTTGGGGAAATGTATACAAACAGTGTTTCTCGAGTTCGTTTAGGTAATATAGTTTTAACTCAATGTGCTGAAAGTGGACAACAAAGTATTAGTGCACAATATATTCACTGCCAGTTACAAAAAAAAAATAAAGTTGTAAAAGTTTCTATTAAACTTTTATGTAAGCTTGTTTCCAAGCTTCTGTTTATGTAATATGCAAATGCATTTACTATATTATACGTTGATCAACTACATCGTGGAAATTTTATCATAATCCAACTAAGTAACTTCTCAAATCGCAGCTACTCAGAGAAAATTAACACTTTCTAGTTCCTATAAAGTCGACAACACAAGGAGATACAAAATACTTTCATTCCTTTGTCAGGGATACAAAGGAGCTTATTGAAACAGGATAAACGTCTGTTATCCAATATTCTAGACGACGAACTTTGAGAGCAAATTATTATTATTTAGATTAGTTCCTCACGTCTGCGTTACCTGCCATCTCCATATTTTACTTTAGTAATATACTTATAGAATTTAATGGATATTCAAAATAAATGTTATTTAGAATAAATATCTTAACTTCATAGTATTTTGTTTTGCGCTTACAACAAAAGTCGTTTGTTACAACTTTTCTTTTGTTTGTGTTCGTGTAAATTTCGAATTTAAATTTAGGCACCAATGTGTAGCTTAATTCGTTAAAGTATCTGATAGACGTGGGTTGTAATCCTTTTATAATTTTGTACATAATACTCTTCCATGTTTTTTTTACGACATTCCATGTTTTTCTCTGAAGCATTATCTTAATAAGGCCTATTTTTAATCTAAATAGAAAACGGAAAACGAAAAGAAGTTTACTTCTGCTGTTTTGTAAGCGCTAAGATTTAATACAATTATCACTTAAACTATACAAATATATTGAAACAAGTGAATTCAAGAAGCACTTAAAATGAACATTTCACGATTGGTAGAGAAGCTTCTGTTTGATATAAGCATTTAAATTTTGGGGCAGTGCATAATAAGCTGTTTACGCAAATCCGGCTTCCGGTGAATGTATAATGTAATTAGCTATACATCTAGGTTAAATTATATCTATATATAATTCAAATATATATTTACAATATTAATTGATACGATACTGATAATATAAAAGATAAAGAACATAATAAATAATAAATATATCTAGGGATTTCTTTCTTGGATATCCGCAATCACATTCTAAGACACATTAAATATTTAAGTGATTTTAAATCGTACTTTTTTATGTCAGTTAAAAGTTCATTTCTTAAGGCTCTGCAAGCCTTTTATATTACTAACGTAATATGGAAATAGTAAAAAAGAACTAAAGATAATTAATTAGTTCAATTTATATATATTTATGTAAATATATAAACTGTACATTTTTATGTAAAGAAATATACCAAAAAGGCGCCACAATATGAAACTAAATATTTAACACAAAATGGTAAAAATATCTTATTACTTTCTTAGATTAAATTAACCGACCGACGTCCCTAATGTCTGTATTAATTTAATTTACTTAAAAACAGAATATACTCGTGCTGCGTTCATGAAAACAAGCTAGATAATATTTTAATTAAACATTAATTCGGTTGTAATAAAGCGAAGGATAAACATAATTAAAAATGCCAGCGGCAGCGTTTGCAATTTTCGTATAGTAAATAATTGAAAGGGTAACAATATTCAATATTTTTAATATATTTAGTTTGAAAAAATATTTCAACTAAACCTTTTTAATTTAAAGATTATTATATATCTACATGCTATAAGTATACATGCAGAGAAATACATATTGTGAAGAAAAATATTACATTAATAAACTTAAATTTAACCGTACTTTAGAAAGTACAGAGGGAAAAACGCTACGGTCCCTGCATACTTTTTTCACCTCGTCCACAGTCCTCCTCTCATTCAAACACGCCCTCTGGGCGGCCCTCATACTTTTTACGTGAACTTCCACCAGTATCGTCGATACTGTGTTCTCGAGTTTCAACCGAGGTCCCCTCTATCTCTCTTACCATTCTTTTATCACTCACCCTCTCGACGTGCCCAAACTACCTGAGCCCGTTCTTTATCATTCTTACTATAACAAAACCATATTTTAGAAAAACATATAAAAATTTGAACGCAGCGGGATTCGAACCCGCGCCTCTTAGACGGTTTTCAAGATATATATGTTTTTCAATTTCCTAAGTGTGTGATTAGCACTTTAAAAAAGGTTAAAAATAAAAAATCTTATTATAACATCGTCACCTCGCCTCTTATCTGAATTGACTTAAATAGGTCTTAAATTTGTAATACAAAAATTAAAGTTATAGAAATATTATTAATAGATAAATTACATACTTCAGTCGAACGAAATATCTACAAAATATAGAGCCACTTTGTTATTTTGACCATTATACTATTATAAATAAGATTGGCATATAATAATAAATGTCTAAAATAAATGGATAAAAGCGCTTAGAATCGCTTTAATAACTATCGTTTATAAATGAAACCATTTTAGTTTTAAAGCATATACAATACAAGCTATTGAGTAGTTCACGTTACATTAAGGTCAGTACTGATCATCGCCAAGGGACGTAATTGCAATACCCGGTAAACTATAAATCATAAAAATAGAGTGTCAAAAGAAAATGGAGTCAACGTTCAAATTAATCTTTTTTGTGTCTTAATATTTTTTTTATTCTAAGAATATATATTATAAAATTATTTTAAACAAATTACTGTTTTTTTAAGCTATTTTCTAATAGTTTTCGTTCTTTTATCATGTATGACATAGATATTTCCTTTTTCATTCCAATTTATGTCTTTTCAATTATTTTAATCGTTATACAAAATTATGCAAAAGATAGCCACAGAAGTCCTTATCACAGAGTTCAAAGGAAATTCTCGTAGCCAATAAATGAAGCTCGATGACTTTTCCCATAGGCATCGACCGACCATCTTTAATTAATAAAGTTAATTAATATTGTTTAAACATGCTTAATTTACGAAGTAATCAGCATATCGGAGTTGAATGGATTAATTTCATTGGAACCAATTATAATATAATATTAATATTATATAAAATTAAAATTGTAAATACTTAATTAAATTGTTTATATATTTTGACGCTATCCTGGCAAAGTAGGTCTTATTGGAAAAATATTTTACAGTATATTTATATAAAGACTCATCGTTACTCAGTAGGGTAGCGTCTGACTGTAAATACGAGGGTTGTGAGTTCTATTTCCACTCGACGGAATAAAAAAAAGTGTATTTAAATTATTATAATGGTTCCGCTCTGGTAAAACATGACGTTGAGTTCCTCCACTCAATACGCAATGTATTAAATTCGGAAGGGCGGCAAGTGGAGGACAGGGATTAAGTCTTGATTTTGGATGCTGTAGTAATTTAAACTTTAAGATTTTTTAAGAAATCTACGTAAAAAATTATAAATAGAATATTAGAAACTATTATACATATCTACATATTTATAGTTATGTTCATATATTTTTCCGCTGCTTACATACCATTTTAGGTCAAATATACACATTTTTCTATTCAATAATTAATTTTTTTTTACCATGAAATGGGTCGTACAAAGTGAAAAACACTCAGTAGCACCATTAGCGAATTACCTATTTATTAAATCCATCACTAATCCCTGTCCACAGCTTTGATACTCTAACGCTCTAAATGCCACTCTGAATATATCCTCTAATGATACTAATATTTGCATTTAACTCAGTCTGCAAAGTAAAAGAAATGAAAACATTCTTTTTATATATATATATAGTTATATTCTTATAATAATTATTAATTTAAATTGATATTTTATAAATTTACATAAAAACAAACAGTCATGATTGTCTTCATCAATTACATAACTAAAATAATTTATATTCTTAAACGTGTATATACTCGTCTAGTAATTAACTTCTTAATATATTCCTAATATTTTCTTAGAAAAACTTAGAAAAAATGACAAGTTATCGTAGCGTCGACGAAATTGTAGCCTCCAAACGTTTATAGCAACAGTTGCCTACGACGCGCGCTTCGAAACGCTCGCTCCCACATTTAACGTACTAAAAAGACACTGTCTCGCGAAAACTTTATGTACAAATTAAAATAATGTAATTAATTAATAATAAATAAATTTAATAATAAAAATAAAATGTTCAAATCAATTCAGTTAATAAAACACCTTGTGAAATGACACGATCACGAAACTAATTATAATTTTAAGGATGAAGTTGAAAATATTTTTTTGGTGTTTTCTCCTCTTCAATCCCAGAGGTAATTTATATTCATTTCTAATTTAATAATTTTTGACAGCTTTAACGCAGGAAAATCTTGGAAGTTAGCATTTACGTAACTTGAATGAAATAATATTATTCTATATAATTAAATGATAACTTAAGATTTATTTGAATTACTTTTCAATTTCCTTTATACATTGAATTGATTGAATTGGTTTATCTATCTAATTGTTAGAACCAAATACAATTATTTTATTAAGTCTTATATATATTCAATAATTAAATATAAAATTATGCATAAACCGTATTTGTTGTTCTAGTATCAATATGCCTTCGTGTAGTGGGTATATCGGTTCCCAGTCTCAAGCAGAGAGGTGAATCCGTGACGTTGACATGTGACTACGATCTTGAAGGAGGAAAACTTTACTCAGTGAAGTGGTATCGAGATAATGAGGAATTCTACCGATATATGCCCAGGCTGCGACCGCCGCAGCACGCTCATAAGTTAGACGGAGTTAGAGTTGACGTGAGTTTTATTCTAATTTATATAGAATATTTTGAAAATTAAAATATTATAAATATAAACATTCTCTAAAAGTGAGTGGTGTAAATTATTTGCAATAAAATATACCATTACTTCTTTTTCATTTTCTGATCATTATTCTTAATATATTAATATATTCTTCATATCTATGGATGCACAAAAATTATCTTATTACTGGAAGAGCAATACCGTTTTTGTTTTTTAGCAATATACAGTATTCCGTACATTGCTAAATAGTGACAAATAATAAATTCAGTCTCTTTATTTAGTTAAATGTAATAAATGAAAACAAGAATTTCAGTAATTTCGAAAGTAAAACACTTTTTATATTTACCATGAATACAATCAACATAAAACGTTAATTAATATTTTTTTTAATGGGATATTTTAATATTATATATTATTTAATAGCAGTTAATGAAAATTACGCTACACTATTTGTATGCACATGAACTCATTTAGTACCCAAAATAAAATAAAGCCAACTTAGTGTTTAACTAAGTACCAAGTGGCCAACACTGACCAAAATTTCAATAAAAAATATTACACATAGAAAGTCCCCAAATATAAAAAATGAGACGTTTTAGTCGTTTCAATATGGAATGCTTCCTCGAGCTTCAAACGAGCTATGATTTTCAGAATTTCTTTCTAGACTCTTTTCACAACGACAATTAACTGCTGCTAGTTGTGGACTGCCTGTTCGCCATTTCCATGGCGTCGTTTTAGTAGATCCCACAGATTGTCGAAGGCGTTTAAATCAAGATTCTTCGCCAGCCGGTAACACTGGAATGTAAGTGTTATCCAGTGCTTGTCGGGTCACTTGGGCGTTGTTTGCAAGTGTCCTGCATTAACAAAAAAAATCAGGCTGCCGCTGTGGTATTGGGATCACGAGGTTTTGTTTTTTGATGATGATTTTTGTATACTCATCAAAAGTCATATCTCAAATAAAATATTTTATACTACGCTCCTTCGTCTGCGTAAACTACAAGATAATAACAAACTGTTTCGTTTTTTCACCCGCCCTCGTTCCCCGTTAAATCACAAACTTAAATTTGTAACTTCCTTATTTATGAACCGATTGAAATAAAATAAACACTCAATGTTAACGGAACTTTAACAAAATACAATTCTCAAAACTATATTTAAATCTGTTTAGCCATTTTGAGATTAGCGTGCATGAACGCACTGACAAAGAAAATAAATTAGATAAACATTATTTGAGTTCTATTACATTGATAAACTGCCCCTATAAATATTTTTTCTTATATATCTTCCATGTACATACAGCGATTAGTTACATTTTTGTTATCTATAGATATAGATAACTTAATTTTAATAGATTTGAATAGGATAGATTGTGATACAGTACATAAAATTTACTTGAATTGAGTAACAAAGCAGGTTCAATTCAAATCGTTTACTGATCGGGGTATGTGATAGAATTTTTATTTTAATATTATTTTTTAAAGTGATAATTACACACTTAGCAAATTGGAAATATGGTATGTGATAGATTGCTTAAATCTAACTTATATTATTCTTTAAAATGCTTTATAATTGGCTTCACAGCTCATATCTGTGAGTTAGGTACCGTAAAAATTTACATAGCTTTATAAGTTAATTTAGCCAGTATTCCACATGTAGCTTAGTTGCAGCACACCATTCATGTATATAAAATACTCCAAAATCTTATATCCTATTTATTTACTATCAGACCCCTGGACTCTAGTGAATAAGATATAGGGCGGCGTTGAGGTTCACCATTCAACACGCAATGTCTCCAATCCAGGCGGAAAGCGGATAACGGAGTGTCTTGCCACTAGGTTCTCTATGATTACTCTCTGTCCACAGTTGAACGTAGGCCTCCCTTATAATGCGCCAAGCATCCCGGTTCTGGCCAGCTCGCATCCATCCGCTTCCTTCTTTAAATCGTCCTGCCGTAGCCTAGGGAGCCTCGCTCATTTTATGGGGATTTGCCTCAGTCACCGCGATGATTTAGTTATGGTTTATGAATTGACAAATAGAAAGTTATTATTCATATATTGTTTTTTTAATTGATATCGAACCTACGACCGTCGGATGTGCTGAGAGATTTTTGATATCTGCACAATACTGACGACGGGCAAATTTTGGCTGTATCCCACATATGACCTAGTTGAAGCATCCCAATCAAGTGCATAAATTACTCCGAAATAGTATGTAACTTAGCATCGTTAAACTTTACAATCGCTGTTTACTTACCGTGTCAACATCAGATGGTGATAAAGTAAACGGTAATTGGCTCGTACTATGAGTTTAGTTCTGTGGATTTAATTAGACGTTTAGAAAATATTCATATGTATATTTATATATATAAAAGATACAAGTTCAAAGTCAAATTCAAATATTTTTATTCAAAATAGTAAGTAACATGCTTCATTTTTTGAACTTCAAACAATTTACCACCGGTTCACTAAAGTTAATGTCTCATGCCTGAGAAGAACCTGCGCAAGAAACTTAGCGAAGCCATTTAATATTAGATTTTTTTTCAGTGTCACCGTTTTTCCTACATAGCAGTGTAGTCTGAGAGAAACTAGTGTCAAAACATTTTTTTTAACATTTTTTAAAGTGTTATTCACACACTTAAGACATTGAAAAAGACATATTTACAAAACGTAAATGGTTTTCAAGAGGCGCGGGTTCATATCCAGCTGTGTTCAAAAATTTTTACACGTTTTCTAAATATGTCTTTTAATGTCAAGACACTCTGATCTCCACTTTCCGCCCTTATTCGACATTGCGTGTTGAGTAGCGGACCTCAATGCCGCGTTGTCTTGTTTACCAGAGTGGAGAAATGAAAATAATTAATCGCGATTACAGACGCTGTCCCACTGCGCCACGATAACCTCAATAGTATTAGAATATATTGTTAATAAATAATGATTTGTTAAGTGGAGATTAGAGTATCTTAATACTAGGTTATCTCGTAACTACCATTTTGCGTATAATAGTCACACTATATATTACTAATTCGATTCAGAGCAGTTGCATGATACAAAAGGCCTCCGGAGCTAAATCAACGTAGACTCAACAGTTAGGTTTTTCTGTTTTTAAATTTTTTTTTAAAAACAGGACACATTTCCGAATATATACTAAATTTCTAAAAATACATTAGCAGTAAAGGGATAAGTATTGAAGCCCTTCAATCGTGAGGCACCGTTAATTTGTTGATCCAGGTACACCCGCATAATTACTATAATATACATACTTGAATAATGATTTTCATTGTTCTAACTGAAAGTTAATTTAGAAAGTCAGAATTGTTGGTAAAATTTGGCGGCAATATGGAATATATTCATATAATAAAGGAGGGGAAATATACGGACCGTACGCTACCAGCTAAACCAAATGGAGCGCGAATATGCAGCGAGTCCATCGCCACCGTCGCACACCAATCAAATTTACGTAGTAAATTTAAATTATATAAGTATTTGATTTTGTTTTTTGTGGTATGGACTATAAATAGTATATGCTTAATAATAATAATAATAATAACACTTTATTGCACAACAAATTACAATTTAGAATTAATAACAAAGTTTAAATTATGTATGCAATGGCGGTCTTATTACTGGAACCAATCTCTTCCAGGCAACCAATAACAAAAGGATTAAAAAGAGAATGCAAAGAGGTGCATAAAGTATTATGCTTACTTAAATATAATAATTTCTCATTAGCAAACAGACAGAAGAAATATACTTACATAGAATGATGAATACTCACATACATACATACATACATATATACATGCATACACAAAATATACAGCGAGAGTCAGATTATACGTATTGTTTGAGATCGTGCTCTAAGACGTCGCTTAAATATCGCAACCGACTGGGACTATCTTAGTGGTAGCGCATTCCATGGTTTTACTGACTTGACAGTAAAAGAGTCACAATGGCATTTCGTGCGGCACAAAGGGACTTCTATGAGGTTATTCTAAGTTATATTCAAATTATCCAAACCCATTAAATCTTTGTTCAATGCATTATATTTGTCTATGTAACACATATTAAAGTTCATTTCATTAAATAACGATATAAATTAGATAATTAAAATAATATACAGAAAATTTATTACTTCAATTGATATTAATTTGATTAGTATTTATTATTAGTAATAATTGACGAATTCTAATTTCCACTTATGCGTATATAACATATTTAACTTTAAATATTTGTATAGCAGTATAAGTCGAGTTCTAATTTCAAAGATAATATAAATGTTTTTAATACAGAAAGTACTAAAAAGCTATAGGTACGTCTTATAAGTCCGTAGAGAATGAAATAAAAAAAAATATTATATTAAATGTTCTATATCTTTATCCCTTTCTAGAAAAGCCAAATATTTTTTTTTAAATAAATTTTAATTTAAATAAAACTTTTTAATAAATTTTACTGACTGATCATATATAAAAATAAACAGAATTACAATATTACGAATAAAAAAGCTATTACGACTTATTTTAGCTTTAAAACACCTATTTTACTATCGAGACTAAACTCCGTCGATATAGCTGGGAGAGGGAATAAAGCCTCTAGCTGCATTTGGCCCAAGTTATTTATACCCGGTAATGTCCACATATATTATGTTAATACATAAGTGGTAGAACGTGTACTTTACCAGTCCTATCTAAAGCGTACATTTACAAAATATAAGTATTTCTTTTATATAAAATATTGTTATATAAAATAACTGTTATGTCAAATATTGGTACTGTCATTAAATAATATGAGGCATTAACATATGAATATTATACACGTTTAATATACAAGTTTCCTCCTGCCAAGAAACATATAAAATGCCATATATTTATTATCAGTATAGCATAAATACATTGACTATATATATTAATACATATATATATATATATATATATATATCTGAGGTCATCGTTTCGCAATGATACAGCATCTGAATGTTAAAGCAATTAGTTGTGAACACGATTCCCATTCGGAGGAATAATTATATTTAAATTATTTTCATTTCTCCGCTTTGATACCTAAAACAAAACGCGTAGTCAAAGTTCCGCCACTCTCACACTCACTGGAAAATGAAGAACGGACTGTCTTGATACTTAGAGAATAAATTTTGTTTGTTAGTTAATTGTTTTATTATAAACTTAATGTAATATCACAATAAAAACACAAATCGTTATAAATCTGTAGAATCAATGTATTTTTTATTCCACGCTAAGTAAGATGTAAAGGTGACATGATCCGTAAAAGCAGAACAGCTGCGCCACTATTGATATTTTACTACTGTATTTGCACTTTACATATTTCTTACTTTGAAATAAGAGTAATAATTTATCTATCAATAAGGAAAGAGCATATCTAGGTAAAAATATATATTTAATACTAGTGCCAGGCTGTACACGGATAACAATCCATTACGGAAATGATTTCATTGTCATCTTAGGAAGAAATTAAATAAGTGTATGTGGTTAAATTGAACATGGCACCTACACATGGCATGATAGTAAAAAAATTATATTTATTTATTAATGACAAGAAAATATTGCTTTTGCTAAGTTACAGTTATATATTTTTCCTAGCTACCCCCTGTCATTCTGAAGACTTTGTATGCAATATTTGAATATGTTAAGTTAGGTTAGTTAGGTCATTGTTATCTGAAACTTTGTGTGAAATGGAGTAAAACCTTTAATTGTAATGCAATACTGTTATTTTGTGCCTCTTTCATAACGGGGGCGGTATTATAAAATAAAAAATAGGTCACTTTTTGAACGGTTAATCTATACAGAACATACAAATAATATGAAATCGCTAGTTGTATCGCAGTCATATCGCATCGCCAATTATGTCGGTCAAAGCCGGTCAATATTTTGTGTGGTCAACTATAGTAACCTATTTAAATTATTATTCAGTTATGATGTGCCTGAATGGCAATATTATTGAAGATTCCAGTTCATTTCATTATATGATTAGGTAGAGAAGCATTATTTTTCGACATCGAAAATGAATGGAAATTAGAGAATACGTTTCTAAATGCGATATACGTAAATAAATACATATATTGAAATGTGCGCAAATATAAAAAATACTGTTTTCTTAAAACTAACTATTATTTATTGTAACTAAGTTAATCAAACAGAAATAAAACCACAAGTCAATTTAAACTAAAAACATGACTTAAACGATCCTTTCTTAATATAAAGTCTTTTTATTACTTTCTTTATAGTTTTCTGGAACTAAATATCTCCACAAAACTTACTCAAGTTAATTACGAAAACTTTTATTTTATGTCCTAGTTGAGAAGTTTAGGCCACGCGGTACATCTAAGAGAGCTGACCTTAAAGTCCAGAGGGTCGTACCGTTGTGAAGTTTCTGAGGAAGCTCCTTCCTTCCACTCGGCACAAGCGGAAACTTTTATGGAAATTTATTGTAAGTAATTTTATGTTTACATTAAATACATGGTGTTTCCTGCGAAATTTTACATATTTCTCATTCAATATTTATTTTTTACTTGATGTAATACGTGTACTTTTAATAACGTAAATTATGCGGATTGAGGAGTATGATATTTGACATAGTTTAAGTTAACAAGTATGAAGACGAAGTGCAAAAAGCCAATTTTAACACTCATTATTAATGTTTTTAAAATGCCTTTTAAAATACGAGTATCCTATTATCTTTATTATATTTATGCATTATGATATTTGTAAATTAATCGCAATATAATAATAATCAGTTTTTTTTGCATGTTGTTTATGTTATGCACATATTCGCCTCTAAAAGACTGCAAACAAAGTCACAGACAGAAACTATTTATTATTAAACGGTTTTTTGTAATAAAGAAATGTCTGCTCAAAGAAAAGAAAAAATATATTTTGTGTATTTTTTTTCATAGTGTAGAGCGCAATTTTTTAACAAAACGAATATGGCCTACCCACCTACTTTTATTTAAGACAATCGATTTTATAATAATCATAATATTAGCATAAAATTTATTTATAAGACATATTTAGAAAACGTAGCCGTTCAAGCGCTCTGACCGCTAAGCCATGCGTCCCACCTCCAGCTACGTTGAAATTCTTATACGCTTATTACAACGCTTTTTCAATTTCCTTAGTGTGGGAATAACACTTTAAAAATGTTAACAAAATATATATTTATTTATATTGATAAGGCCTACTTACATATAAATAATGTTAATAATTAATACAACTTTAGACAAGCCAGAGATAAAATAAGAGATATCAGCAGTTACAATCAATAGCTTAATCATTTATTTTCAGATTTCCCTCGTGAGAGTCCACGTATAGTCGGTCACGAACGAGCGTACGAACTCCTAGAACCGCTCGATGTTAACTGTTCTTCTGCTAAAGCATTTCCCGCGCCCGATTTACAATGGCACATAAATGGAGAAAAGGTCTGTTACATTTTATACACTGTTATAAAACCAATATCCTTAATATTGGTCCCTGTATCCCTGTATTTTTTTATATTTTTAAATTTAATTGATATCAGTTATACATATACACTTTTCTGGATTTTTAAGGACTTAATTAATTAGATTCATATCCTAAATCTTGACATAGGCTCAAAATAGCGCCTGACTATAAAAGCGTTTATTGTCAGTTGATCCTCTCTCGGGAGAATAATTTTATTTAAATTATTTTTAGAGGCTATCGTGGAGTAATGGGATAGCATCTGAGTGGAAATGCAATTGGTTATGGGTTCCCCGCTCAGGGGAATGACTATATTAAAATTATATAGTCATTCCGCCACTTAACACACAATATCTCGATTTCAGGTGCATAATGGAGAACGGAGTGTCTTGATACTAAGTTCCCTCTGAATACCCAGCTATGCTGGAAAAAGCGTGCATTATGTTTTTTATTTGTAGTTTCATGTTTTCGAGTTCGATTCAATTTTAACGAATTCCAGCGGAAACTGGAGAACGGAGACCGTACTGCGTGAAAGAGCGTGAAGTTCTTATTTTTACTAAAAACTTTTACAGGTTACAGACCCGTCATGGCTAGTGCCATTCGACGGGGTCCATGCTTCCAATGGCTTACTGATTTCTGCTCTAGGATTACGAGCCCCTACAATGCGGCATATGAAAATCCGTTGCGTAGCCATCATAGGAACTCATAGACGAGAACAAAGCGTTTTAATAGGTAAAAGTTTATTTAATTTTAGTTTATAGACAATTCCACTAATATACCAGATATAACATGTTACCACATGTGTACTATCGAAATTACATTGTTACAATTTCTATAAATTGTACTTATACAATACCGAGTTAGGAAATATGTCAAATGAGAATAATATTATTGAATAATAGGAAAAAAAATTATACTACGCTTTATACAATTATTTTAAAACTTTTGACTATAATAACTGTCAAAAGTAAATTTTATTAATTTATTCGGCCAAAAGTAGTTTTGACTATTCAGCCTAATCTAGTTTAGGTTACACTAAATTTATTTTATACATTTTACTAGTATCAATTGGGAAATACAAATCTATCTAGAAAATTCATAAGTCGTACTAAAAGTCTGTACTAAAAAGAAATTGAGATTTTCCATATTTGTGAGTTCGGTAATGTATACCACTCTATTATATATTTTATGTAGCTACACTACATATAGTCGTTTTACAGTACCTTGAACTTGTTATTCATTTACTTAGTTATTGACATATTGTATGATATTACTTATAAACGTTTGGTCTTAAGAAGAAACAACTCAACAAAAAAATACTGGTTAATTTTACATTCTTCATTTATAATTTCAATAAATACCTATCCCCAAGAAGTCATCGTACCGTAGGGCAGCATCGGACTGCAAACGCGATCGGTTGTGGGTTCGATCTCCACTCGGAAAAATGATTATATAAATATAATTATTTTCAAGATTTCGCTCTGGTACAAGACAAAGCGTGACGTTGAGTTCCGCAATGTTTTACGCTTACCACGCAATGTCTCGAATTACGACGGAAACTTGGGAACGGAGTGTTGTGTAGTCTTGACACTAGGTTCTCTCTGAGTCAGACTGACTCCCGCATGGCAGAATAGGCAGAGACTCTGACTACTCTGCCATGCGGGAAAAAGCGTGCAGCTGAAAGAAAGTATCTATAATATATTAAATAGAAGAGAAAATGCTGTAGGTTTGCAATATTTTTAAAATGAAATACGAGTACACATAATATATATAAAGTACAACAAAAAAATCCTTTTTCATAACATTATAAAAAAAGTAAATGTCAATGTGCAATATGTATAAGAGATTTTTTTTTTAAATTTCTCATAAGTTCTATTATAAAAAAGTAACCTTGTCAAAAAAATTTAATATTAATAAATATAATATAATTATTTTTTCCAGAAACAAAGTCAACCAGTTGGCGAATAGCTGCAAACTTCAATTTCATAATATTATTTAGCTGTATGAATAAAGCACTACAAATGATGTCGTGATGAATTATTTTACAATAGTTATTGTAAATAAAGTACTCTTATAAATATATTGGTTTTGTTATTTACTTCAAAAACATATTTTTTGGAGAAAGTGTAAATATATGCTTATTTATTAATACCACATACTTAACCAGATCGAGAAAACATCCATATTATTACTACAGAACTATAAAATATACTTTTTTTTTGTAATTAATATTTCCTTCAAACTAAGGACTGCTACAAATGGGCCATGATGGCCGATGTGAAAAGGCACTTAAGTCAAACAGTTAGATGTTGACAGAAGTCAATTCATTTATTATGATCTTATCGCGTTATTATTTTGGGATTGAAAATAAATTTGTACATGAAGTAATGAAAAGATAAAGAATAAGTAATTGTTTTTGTGATTTTGCTTTATATTTGAAAGAAATATATAATTTCCAACATTTATCTACGATTAGCTTGTCTTTATTATGCACTCCTAAAAAAAGACCAATTTGACTTATCTCGCTTTACACCTTAACGGATGATGGATTTGAAGGGTTTCTATTAAAATTATGCAGATTAAAATGTATTGTAATTTTATAATTGTAATCGCCTTTTATATTTGTTTAAATTTGTCAGAAGAGATAAAATAAAAATTCATTTGTATACATTCAGTTTTATTAAATCTTATTAATCATAGAAATGAAAACAATTCTAAACAAAATAAAAAAACTAGAAAAATAATTTTAACTTCTAAAATGATAAAATCATGAATCAACATGGACAGGTCAACAGATTTTATTACAATATGGCAATATTTAAATTATTTTCAAATTAATAATACATTTAAAATAGGTGTTTTTTTGGAATTTCACATAATTATCAACTGCAATGAATAATCTCACAATGCTGTGAACTTCTACAGTTATCAGAAATAATTGTTAATAGAAAATATAATATGAATGCTAGCACTTATATTTTTATTAGAACAAGTGGCATGAATAATTTTTAGTATAGCTATTCAATTCATTTATCTAATTTAATTGTTTGACATAACATTTATATATTTCAGATTTAAATTAAATCTCTCTTTACAATTAACAAATATTACAATCTCTAAGTCCAGACTTTAAACTTCAGCCGTTAGTACACATTTTGATATTCTAAATAAGTGCTTATCATGTTATATAAATGTGAAAAGCAAGTAAATAAAAGTTATGCAAGTATTTATTTCACAAAGAAAAATTACAGTTATTATATTAAGCTCTCACAAAAATATAGGCACTGTGCTTCTATCTGCTTAAAATTATACATAAAATTAACCTTCCTGACCAAAATCTTCCATAAACTTCTTCAATTTAATCATATCATCATCATTGACGGTTGGTTTAGAGGTTGCTAGTGACCTAAGCATATCAGACATGGTAACTGGTGGTTCTCCGAGTTTATCACTTGGGACATCCATCCAGGTCATCTCCATAGCTCCAGGATCTCCAGGAGAACATGGTGTCAAGAGATCATTCACAATTGTGTTTGGATCTGTGGGGCTTGGACCAGAAACTTTTTTGAAATGTGTTGCTGATTGAACTTTACGAACAGGCTGCATTAATGCATCTCGGACAACAATGCTTATATCAGCTCCAGAGTACCCATCGGTTTTAGATGCCAATACTTTCATATCTTGTTCTGTCAATTGGTGCCTTGTATTACCAAGATGCAATTTGAACATGTCTAACCTAGCATGTTCTTCAGGTAAAGTAATATAAATACGTTTTTCGAAACGTCGCCGAATAGCTGAATCCAGAACCCATGGAATGTTAGTTGCACCTAGAACTAAAATACCATCCATGTCATTGCCCACTGCACTTGAACAACAAGAAATTTGTTTATCTTCCAGTAGATCATAGATTCATTGTCCCAACGATAATATAAAGAATCAATTTCATCAATAAAAAGACAATGGTTTGGTTTGTGTTGACGAGCCAATTCAAATAAGTTTTTAACAAGTTTCTCAGATTCACCAAGCCATTTGGATACAAGATCAGACGATGACACAGAGAAGAATGTAGAATTGTTAGCTTCAGTTGCTACAGCCTTTGCTAAAGAAAGTGATTTGTCAAGAATTCAGAGGCCAATAAAAGAGTATTCCCTTCCAAGAATGCTTTCCAGTAAACAAATGTGGAAATTTAATAGGAAGAATTACAGCTTCCTTTAAAGCTTCTTTTGCAGCTTCAAGTCCAGCAACATCACTCCACTTAACAGGGTTTTCAACAATAATTGCTCCCAAGCTTGCTCAGACTTTTTCTTTCTGGGTCATCAGAATCACTGTCACCCATCACTCTTTCTTATCCCTCACTTTCGAATTTATCTGCCATCTTTTTACAGGTTTTTTTTTCTTTATCTTTTTAGATATCTTTTGAGAAGTTTTTCAGTTTGTCCAAGTATTGCAAGCATTTTGCTCTAATACTTTCTTTTGCTCTTTCACCTTGAGCTTCATACTTCACTGCATGCAAAAAATATTCTACACCATGCTCATAGAGTCTTAATGCTTCCTCATAGTTTTTATTTTTGTCTTCTTCTGTGGCTTTTGTGACAAGATCAATGGCCTTTTGTAAGGTATTAGATGAAGCCATTCTGATGCTTTATACCTATAACATAATGTACACATTATCTTATACATAAGACACAACCAGTTAACATATTAAAATAACTACATAGAGATATTATAACTTATGAGATTAGAACGTAATATGGCATAGTGTAGGGGCGTATTTAAAGGGTTGTTCAGAAGCAAAAAATGAGGAGTAAATAAGGAAAATGCAGTGTGTTTAATGACTATTTTATATTTTCCCTGCGTGATAAAATGTTTTCGCACAGTATGACAAATCGTTACACAAATTACATTACTTTGTAGCTTTCGTAATAAAAAAAACTTAACAGTAATTTAACATTCTCACTTACCATTCAGGAATAAAGTTTTAAAATAGATAGATATTTATATTTTAACTACAATTATATAGAAATTATTCGTTTCAGTTTACTCATTTAATGTTTTTTTATAAACCAATTATGACAACATCAGCAATGTTGCTTGTTGCCAATTACAATAATCTGTTAATCTATTAAAAGATATCTAGACTACATTGTTTAATTTGATCTTTTGAAAAAACTTAAGACATTTATATAATTTTCTTTATATTACAAACTTACCTTTGACTTAAAAGAAGAAATATGTCTTCAATAATAAATGAACTGCCATAAATGTTAAAATTTTTTTGCAACGTCTGTTTTTAATTATCTGTATAGATCAAAATAAGAAAAGACTTGTCATTTATACTTCATTTTAAACTTTACCGGGCTCTAAACTGAAAAGCTAATCTATCTAAATATATTATTAGTTTGGACTTTATCAAATTATTTTACTTTAAAAAATAACTAAAAATCCTCTTATGAATTATTTCGTTACTGGTTGTTGTATGTTGTTTTACTTTTATAAATAAGTCATCACTTTTAAAAATAAGCATTTAAGTATTGAATATAATATCAATATAATGGATTAATTTGCTGAATAATGTAAAGGCTTTACTATTTTTTTTTTCTATACCTACATTTTGTAATAACAAGAACAATATTCTGCAATTTACAAACCGTATTATGATTCCAAGTACCTATAAAATTTCAAGAAATCTTTGTGATGCCATACATTATAAATAGATGTTAGGATAGTTACTATTTACTGTTTCTCCTTACATATGTATTTAGCTATTTTATAGTTAATGTAGAAGTACTTATATGAATACCGCATAGTATTAGTATAATGGCATAATATTATTAAAAAATATGTAATCAGTATAAAACAATTTATAGCTTTATTTTTTATTCTTTTTACATTTTATACACTTAGTCACTCATTGTTTCTTTATATAACTTTAATTTTCCAACATATTTCTTAACTTGTTCTTTAGGATATGGCTTCAGAGCCAAACAAGTTAGAATATTTTCTGGTTGTTCTATCCATAATTTATGATCTATAGAATTTTCTAGTAATTTTTGTGCTATTTTCTTTAATGTTTCTTCATTTGGTACCTGGTGAAACAGACAAATTCTTTATTAATTCATTTTTATATATCATACATTCTATATCATGTTTAACATTCACTAAATAAATATATATATGTATAAGCATACAATCTTTAAATTAGTTGGTAAATACATTTAATTTACTTACTTCTAACACTACTTTGTGCATATTATCTAAATCATTTAAATACTTTATTGTATGTTCATCTTCTCTAAAAATGTGTAAAACCGCTGTAGATGCGTGGCAGGCTTGAGCAACTACAGAACCAATAGACCATCCTAATTCTTTAAGTAAGTCACTTCTTAGGAGCACATATTGTACTATTGAATTTGACATTATGGAGATATAAGAGAGAGAAAATACAGGCAAGTAACAATACTTAAATATATTATATTTTATTTTATAATATGTTAAATAAATAATCAACAGTTTGTATTTAGAAGCTATTATTCAAACATAAGTTGAGTTCTTTAGTTACAGGTAACTTATTTATGTCAACACTAGATACACAAAGTAGACCACACTGTCAAATAGTCATAATGACACGAGCATGATAGAAAATGATATTTACAGAAGTAAAGCTACTTGAATTTTCTATTGCTCAACCATATTCAATACTAATATTCAACCGATTACCGATTCAAGGCTTTGTCAAAATATGACAACATTTTTGAAGGCCATTACAAATCTAAACGGGAAGATTAATGAATTTGAAGTTTTTCTTACAGAGGCAAATAACATCGTATTAAAAGTTAAAGAAATATCAAGTACAAAGTTTTAAAAACATTTAAGTGCCTATATATTTCCAAAAAAATAGTGAAATATTCACGTAAACTATTATTAAAGTAAATCGAACAAAAGAATGATTTCAAATTAACAAATCAGAGGATTAAAATTATTATTTGCAAACTACATAATAAAATAACATAAATTAAAAAACTTATTTAACAATTTCAGTTTATAATATTTTAATTGTACAATTGTTTCGGACGCGCGTTTCTCCTCAAGAACACGTTCACTCAAATGGTTATGATTCTTAATCTGCGATAAATATGACCAGCCCACGACAAGTCACTGGACTTCGGCTATGGTCTTTTTAGATTACTTTTGACTCCTAGTTCGGATCCTTCAGAGATAGTCCAAGCATAGAGAGAACCTTCAGAAATATTTCATAACCCATAGCTAACTTGAAAACATTAAGCTTTTGGATTGTTCTTACTGTCAACTTCTGCGTTTCGGTTCCATTCTTTTTGTTTCGCTGGGAAATGCAGTTTACGCAGATATTCCGGCAGGCAGATTTATCTCAACAGAGATTAGAGAATTAAACCACAGATAATGATTTTTGTAACTTATCTAGTTAATTTACAGTTGACATTGCTTATAATGTCATCTTTGAACGATGAATGTTTGACATTTTAAAATTTACGTTCAGCTCCATTATCGCAGCTTCTGCCGCCGAAATAACCAAAAAGCATATATTTACTATTCAGTTTTATCAAAACATCAATTAAATTACTATGGCGTCTGGTTTAGAGAATTATATTAACCAAACAGTATCAGTGATAACGTCAGACGGGCGAAATTTCATTGGAACGTTAAAGGGATTTGATCAAACAATAAATATTATTTTAGACGAATCCCATGAAAGGGTATTTTCTTCATCAACGGGAGTAGCGCAAGTTGTGCTTGGCCTTCATATAATCAGAGGTGATAACATAGCAATTGTTGGCCAGATAGATGAATCTATAGATAGCAGATTAGATCTTGGTAATATAAGAGCTGAACCGTTGGGACCTATTGTACATTGATAAGTTAAGTGTTAATATTAGTAATAAAATGTTTTTTACCACTTCTCACAGTTTATTTTTCAGCCTTGTCTTAAGAATGTATTTTTAAGAAGTAATGTACTTTAAAATTAATTATATAGTATTTAAAATAAAACAATGGCAGTATTTACAACAATGTATATTTACAAATTTTTTTAATACAGGTGTCTACTATTATAATTTATTTAAATTTAATTATCACAAGTGTCCAATGGATTATTTCAAAATAATACATTTCATATATAGTAAAATAAAGGAACATAATAGGCATATAATATAAAATGGTAAAACATTTATATATATTACATTTGGTGGAAGGTTTCTCAAAATATTTTAAATTATTTCATATTCAAATATGGACTAATTTAATTTAAAGTTTGTAGTAATTTAATTATTTAATTTTTATTTGGTTAACAAGTTTTAACTATTTAATGATTTAGTTTTATTATTTAGAACTAGCTTCATATAACATCTCAATAATAGATGTAATTTAATATAAATTAGATTCAACATTACATGGAAAGTTAGATGTTTTTAAATGTTATATACTTTGAGGTCAGGTAAAAAATTTGAAAATACAAAATAATATTTATTCTCTCCAGTCACATTGCAGCTTTCATATATGGAATTATAGAAAATTAGATGTTATTCTAGAAATATATATAATGCAAAAAAAATATATGTTTTATCTAAAATAATAAAACCATAACCACATGAGTATGTGCTATGAAGCACTGACCAAATTAAATATACAAAAAAAGACCTACAAATATCATCATAATGAGTCTCATAATCTTATATGAAACATTGTCATTTATTTAAGTTAAGATTTTTTTTGTCAGTAATTTTATGTAATAAAATTACTTTTATGCTACATGGAAGTATATTTCCTATTGTTTGTCTGTCCCAAAAGAACTATATCTTGATGCCTGTAACAATTACAAGCTCATTAATTGATACACTACTAAAGGCATTTTTTCTACATTAAAGCTATATTTAAAAATGCATGTTTAGAAAATATAAGGTAAATATTAATTGGTAAAAATAAGAGATTCTTTGCACAGGATAAAGAAAAATACTAATATAGGAAGGAATTTATATGTTATCAACTAAAAATTAAATTAAAAAAAAAAACAATTTTATACCAAAATGTAATAATACCTATAAAAATAGGCAAAGGCAAAGTAATTTGAAGATTCAGGTTTAATCACTTTTTATTATCTTAAGATCTACTCCATGTCTGAAATTAAATAAAAAATGTCATAAACATGCACAAACTACAGAAAAAAAACTAAATAAAACAAATTATAAATAAAAGTAAAAAAATGCATGCATGTACAAATATGGAAATTCATTGTTATTTAAATGCTTTCTAAGCAAATTATTTTTAAATTTTTGTACATAATCGTCTTAAAATTTTAATTATATTATGATTGGGATGCAACTAGTCACATGCTATAATTTGTTTACTCAGTTCCCTTTTTAGAAAATGGCACTTTATTTTGTTTAATTCATTTTCATTATCATTAATATAAGACACAAATACATACACCCAACTCAAAAGAAATTTCACACAAACACGTTTACATTTAGCACTTTAAAATGTGATATATATATATATTTCAGGAATCTAATGACATCTCCTGACTTAGTGGGGAAGTTATACAGTAGATAAAGTGCGACACAAGCTCACAATATACAATATTTAAATAATGTAGAAAATAAAGAACAAATTGTTTTTTTTTTCTCTAAATCTTCAAGACACTACATTCTCTACTTTCCTGAATTGAAGACGATGCATATTATATGGCAGTGCCGCAACTTAATGCCGCAGTATATTTGTGCGGAGGGGAGAAATGAAAATAATTAAGTCATTCCTACTGTGCAACGAAGGTGTCTAAAATGTTATACATTAGAAGAGAATATCAAAACAAAAAACTAAAACCAAACTAAATACGCTCATGCAATAAATAAGTATAACAGTTATGTAAATTACCTTTGCATTTTCTCCTTATACTTTTGGGTATTGTATTTTCGGAAGAATTGCTTTCCATATTCGAATGTCGCAATCATGATGGCGCATGCCGGCGCCACTTTGAATATTCGAGGTAATAAGCCAGTGAACAATCCTTTTACACCATGATTTTTATATATGTTTCTTGCTATGTCTTTCGTGTTAGATGCCCTCTGATGGCCTTTGCCATCTAAAAGTACAAAAAAAATCTTAACTTCAGAATTTTCTTAATATAGTAGTATAATATATTTTTATTAGTTAAAACTAAATTTCTCAATTTAGGAAAAATAACAAATTTAATACCTGTATATATTTCTTTTTCTCCTAATTCAATTTGTTGATGTGTTTTAACAACATCAAATGGTAATGTGATGAAAGCTGCAACCTAAAAATACCAAGCCTTTTACAATAATTATGTATTTTTTATTAATTTCAATTAAGCATAATGTCAATTAATTTTTACTATTCTAAAATATTCGAACTTTGAAAATTATCAATAATAAAAATAGGTAATAATACGTAAAGAGTAACGTTTATTAACACTTTTAGTTTGAGTTTTTTTTAATTGTATACAATAACATAATATAACTTACACTGCCAGCAACAGATCCACAGAAGAAGTTGAATATAAATGAATTCTTTTCCGAATCAGGCTTGTTGAACACCCTTTTTGTTGACTCAAACATTGTCCAATATATACCTTAAATTACATTTTTATTTTAACATACCATACAGTACCTTATAATATAATAGAATCACGCTAGCAATTGCAGATGAGTGTCACAGCGTCTTTTGAAAAAAGTTTATTGCCATAAAAAAAATTGCATCTCTTTTTTCAGCTTCACTGTTCTTCCCGCATAGCAGAGTAGTCAGGGAAAATCTAGTGTCTAGACACTCTGTTCGCCACTTTTGCCCGACATCGAAACATTAGGTAGTAGGCAGTGGAACTCAACATCGCGCTTTGTCTTACCAAAGCGGAGAAATGAAAATAATTTTACTATAGTCATTACCTTTTTTTAACATTTTTTTATGTGTTTACAAGATTATAGAAAATAGATTAATAAATTTAGAACTTTTTTTATGCGTTTTCTAAAAATTAATCATTCCGTCTAATGCGGTTCGAACCCACAACCAATCGCGTTTACAATCAGATGCTGTCCCATTGCGTGACGATGGCCTCAAAGGCCTAGCAAGATAGCTTTCTATATCTACTTTATATCACATAGTAATAATATTTTTAAGTGTTACAAAATTGTAAATAAAAATAAATCTTGACAGGGTTTTGCTTTACATAATTAGAATAGGAACTTTTGTTTTATTGGCAGTATTTTTTAAAAATATCTGTGACAATAAACATATTTTATTTTATTATATGTCATATAACAGATGACAAAAAAATATATTGTGATATACAACTAATAATGGACACAATAATTTTATTCTTCTACTCTCAATAGACTGTGTGTGTGTATGTCTGTTTGTGTGTGATTATCGCTGCATAGTCATAGGTTTGACCCGCAAGAACTGTGCTTTGCTCAATATTGCAGTAATTAATTTTTCAATTTTCAATTCAATAAGAAACTTTTAGACATTTAATTTAATTTGTCTTATGATATTTATATACTATTAGAAATATGAAATATATATGTTTTAAACTAATTAATTATAAAAGTAAAGTTAGTTTTTTAAAGTTAGTTAAGTTACCTGAAAATGGTACATCTCTTAATAATGTGGATCCCAAACCTCTGAACAAGCCTTTGTAACCTTCATATTTTAAAACCTTACGTAATGCAGAGGTGATTTCTGTAACAAAAAGTGTTTATATAGTAAAGTACAATTATTTAAGTATATGATACATATGTTGTCACAAGTTATGATCCCATTGCCTACTTTTTGTGATATGATCAACATTCAATATCCATTCATTAATTCAGTATAAGTAGATCTGGCAAGGATTTTTTATATTTTTATTCCAACACTTACCTAAGTAAGTCAGCTTCTTAGATTGCATTTTAGTTCTAATTAATTCTAAAGGACTGAACAATGTAACAGCAGTTATTCTTGCACTAGCTCCAGCTATCATAGGGATCCACATAGGTTGACTTGCTGTTAAATGACATAAATGTATGTTAATATATTAATATGTAGTGTATGTTTTATATAGAATATTTAAAAAAAATGTAATATTATGGATAGGAATTACTATTTTAAGAATTATATATTGTTTTTCATATTTATAATATCATGTATAATGTGTATAATAAAGTAATACATCATACAAGTTATATTTGAATGTAATCATATTTTATTAATGTTTTATATAACACTTTTCCATGTTTAATAAATCACCATACTTACTAGTACCAGTCAGACTATTATAAATTGTTTTCATTCTAAATCGAAGTTGCTCATATGAAACAAAATATATTACAGTACATGGAAGAGCAAGGACAAGTGTAGGGCTTAGACCTGACCACAATGCTGGTACTCCTTCTATTTTTGCTATTTTATAGAAAGCATCCTGAAATATATAAATATAGTAAAATATCCAATTATAATAGCACTATGTATTCATGAAAAAGATAACTTTGATGGCATCTACAGAGCTTGCTGTATTGCAAGGATTGATGTAACTTACTATAGTTCCGTTAAAATGGACTCTCCTTGGTATCCATGCAGTTTCACCGCAGGGACACAAGTGTTCCATTAAGCCATTGCAATACAAGTAACATTTATTTGATAGTAATGCTTTTTGTTGCGCTTGCAATCTTATTTTCACTACATCTAACGGTGTCACTGTAAGAGGAATTGAATGTTTATTGTTAAACACACTGAAAAAAATTATTTATTTTATCCTGTGACCACAAAACACCGAGGAGACTTACTGAATAAAGAGGTTATTAATGCACCGGAACATGCCGATGCCATCTGTTGAAAAGGTGTTATTCGAAATTGAGGGTCGTCTTCTCGAATCATAGCATTAAAACAATACTTTTATCTTAACTTGAAGAAATTCTCTAATAATTCTATATATTCCAATAATACCGATCATATGTTCTTATGTTTCTGTCATATGTCAAATGTTTAAAAATAAATGCGTTCGGGATTGTAAAGATGTAATTTAATTAAATAGTGGTCACTCAAGATTCCATAAATATATATTACTTTGTATCGGTACGTTTTTAAGAGAAATTAGTTATTTTAAATGCATATTTTCATATTCATTCTTAAAAATTTTATATATATACTAGTATAAAATAATTTTATTCGAAGTTAATTTCTAAGTATTTTCCAAATAAATATGTAATGTATTGACTTAAATTTAAAAATTTTGTGTTACAATAGTTGAATAAATCCCAAAAGTCGAAGGCATAGGTTTTGAAAAAAAAAAAAAGAATTCTCTAATGTTGGTAGCTAAAAGGAAAAAGGATTTTATCAATCGGTTGCCTCTTGTCTATGGACGTACCGCCTGCACAAGCTCCAAGCACACGACAGCCAGTCAAATATATACAGACTGAACATCTCACGTTTAGTGGTACACATGGAGGACGAAATAATATTTTAAAAATAAGTTTTCGTATAGTGAAGAAAGTTTCTTGAGGCTCGAATTATTTTGTAGATGAAAAATATTTTTTGAAATGTTTTCCAGTATTCCCAGGTCGTTGATGTAAGTAGCTTTTCGTTTATTTTTGGAGTTTACATAACGTGACACCTGTGTTTTATTCAATTTGTAAAGAAATTCTAGGTTGTTGTCGTTATAGAATTGAAGTAAATCACATTTAATAGACTATGAGTCGTTTACGCTAAATAATTTAAGCTTTATTAATATTATTCATACATGAAAGAGATAATTTGTTGCCGAATATAAATTCAAAAATTTTGGTATTTCATGTGTGAAAACAAATCTAAAATATTTTCCCAGATGTTGCACGCGCAGCACCGCCGGATAAAACTATATTTTAAAAAAGCAATCCTTTAATATACAATCGCGAGTATATTTTTGGATAGGATTAAAAAACGTAAAACCGTCGGTCGCGGCTATTGATCTCGTCTTATAGTAATGATATCACGTTCTTAGAAAATTGACTCACTCGTTTATCTTTCATGTTTTTGAAAATTAACATATTCTGTTACCTTTTGCTTAATTTAGTTAATATTAGTTATGACTTTTATTTTACGCGAACCAGTAATAATAACATCACTTCATAATTCACATTTATAAAATACTTATATTGTTGTGACAGTAGATATAACTAAAGGTCCAAGAAATTGAAAACTCATATATCTTGTAGTTAACTACAATTTTAATATTGTCGTGAGGAAAGAGAAAACCAGAAGGGAAATCGCATATAAGTATCTGCTTATAATTCTCATGTTAAGAAAGATTTGAACATTATTAGTGTTGTTATTTTCTTTTTGTTGTGGAAGGTAAGGAGTATCATGAAAATGTTTTCAAGCAAATGTTTCATTGTAGTGACCTAATTTTGGATTGACCCACTTTTAACACCTTGGTAATGTCACTTGCGAATTTGTTACAACTAGTTACAAAATAGCTGAATTTCTATTCTATAGATGATATACTTTTGTCTTTCCCTGTGATACAAATATCATAATATCTGATCTTAGATTAGATAAAACAATTTATTTAAAAAATAATCTATTTCCCATAATATTTCCACAGCGTTTATTTAATTTAAGTATAAAATAAAATATCTAATTATAAAATACTAAATTTCAATTATTTTACTTGTGTTCTAAACATCTACGTAAATATTTTTTATTCATAGCACGATTCCATTTATAAAGAAGCGCAATCGCCACTCAAAAGCTAAACGATGTTTTTGTTACAACTTGTTATATTGTTAATGTGGACAATATTGTTTTGCATAAAACATTTAGTTACGGAAACGTTAATTACCGTAATGCCTACCTATGTATATTTTATGGCCGCCATTGAGCTTACGTAGCTACGATCGTCTGGCCATATGTAAAATGTTACAAATTTTTTCAAATACTACATAACAATAACTAGAATTCAAATATAATATTTTTCTATTCAAATATAATATATTCTTTTAATAGGTCAGAAAAAATGAGGCGCGTTAAAGTTGGTATAAATACTTACGGTGAATAAGGGAAAACTGATCAATAAAAACACATTGGAACAATTTCGATTGACATTGAAAATGGTACATATCGATTACCATTGTAAAACTTAGTTGTATCTAACTTCCTGCTGATTCTTGTTTATATCTTTGATATAATCTCGATTATTACTATAGTTTTCCTTTACGATATGCTGTTGAGGTGACTAATATAAAAAAACTTCTTAAGTTGTGGTGAACTCTAAATAAAAGAAGAATATTAAGGAAAAGTTGATAAATGTATAGAGAGTTCACTACTCTGCTGCATTATATAGATGGACAGTGAGAACTTTGTGACTTTCTTTCTTTCTGCTCAAGAAAGAAATAGTGTGTTGAGTGTGTGGGTATTGGCTCACGTACTATCCAACCGGTTCAGTAAAATGACTAAATGTTGAATATAAAGGATATACTAGGAAGATACATTTGAATTTACAATTAATACGTGCAACGCGACACGTTCCCATGCTACCACAATTGCGTAATGATTCCCCAAATTAGAAAAATAAAATAATTTAAATTAACATACCCTTGGTTGTGGGTTTTGGTTTGGTGTATTGGAGTTTCCAATGGGTATCAAACCCACAGCCATTCCGTGTACATTTCGCATTTCGAAACTGTGTCAAAATCAAAAATTTAAATATTCTATATTCAAATAGGCTATTGGAAGCACTTTCGGATCGTCCATTATCATAAAATGTCAGTATTGTCAGTCCTACCGGAAGCTACCACCGGCTCAGAAGGTGCTGAGAGAAACCGGCGACATACAACTCTTCAAATATAATTTTACAATTACTTCTGTGTTATAATAATGGTGTCAATATTATCTAGGTCTTAATGTCTTTCTATAAAAATATATAGCAATATATATCGATTATTGGATTTCTGCCATCTAATATTATTCTAACTACGAGCGATTAAGTAATGTTACTAGCCATAGCGGACATTGTTGACGCAAAAAATTTGAATATCGCTAACTGTACTAAAACATATTGAATGATGTAACCGCGAATATTCTGGATCAAGAAAAGAGAACTGTTTACTATAAATGATTTTGACTATAAATTATATATATTATATTTATATTCTGAAAGAAAACACTGTTAGCAGTGTTTTCTTTAAGTGTCACACTAAATGACTTGTGCAAGTTACTAATAATAATATATATATATATATAAGATAAATTATGCGAACGCAAAAGTATTAAATAGGAAATTTATATGGACGAGTGCAGAAAGTTATTCATTATTCTTTATAATATTACAATAGAAAATCATTAAATTAATAAAGTAATTATAACACACTACTACGTGTCTGACATACACTTTTGTATGCATACTTTGTGACGTATGTGTTGCCAAGGCACCGCGTAGTTTACGCGTCAACGGGTCTCTTAGATATTAGTAACTACATATGACGTATGGCGAGGTAATACATATATTTGTAACAGGTAAATATTTTTTGTCGCTTAAGGAAAGGGATCCCCTTACAGGCTTTAGTCAACGTTATTGTCATAGGCAAGGTCAAGTTGAACTCGTTGTCATGCTTGTACTAATTTATAACGATGAATAATTTTTTTTTTAAATCACAGTAATTAACTTAAACAGAAGGTATTGAATATCAGCTACACAAGTAATACTTAATTTTCAAGGCCAATGTTAAATTAACCCCGCGAATGTATATAAATATATACTATCGTTAATCAATATTGTTGTATGAGTAATTGATACGAAACCAGCTTGATGTGGATGCTTTCTTAGCGTATTAAACATAATTTTGACTGAAAGCATTAGATTGTGGATGCGGGATGATATCGTAGGTTGTAGGTATCCTTGTTTTCCCTTCTCGTCAGATAAAGCGTGACGTTGGTACGCAATGTCTAAAAAACATAATGTCTAAAAATCGTGATGTCTAGAACAAATTGAGGCCATCGTCTCGCAGTGGGACAGTGTCGGAATGTATTCGCGATGAGTCATAGTTTCGATTTACACTTGGGATAATGATTATATTTAAATTATTTCCATTTGTTCTCTCACAAGACAAAGCGTTGCCCGTAAAAAATATATGTTTGTAACTGTAATTTATTATGTTCATATAAAGTATCTTTATTGTTACTCTAGATGCTGCTCTACAGCTGTAGGCCCGAATCGGGCTCTAGCGTTTGCGTTGAGCAAATGTCCAGTGTTCCTAGATCAATGTCGAAACTACCACGAGGTCACCGGCAACATAATATGCCCCAATATGGTGCGAGGTATCGACCATCTGAGGGACCCCCGTCTTAACAAGGTAAATATTTATATATATATACGCCCACAATTATCGATAATTGGAAATATTTATATTTATATAAAATAAATTATTGTAAATATATTGGTATTCTCAATTTAGCGAGGTAAGTGGCGGCATTGGGTTCTGCCATGCAATGCTTTAAGATACCAATCGATTGCAATATGCAAGTGTGCAATATTTTTTGTCAAAGTCAAAAGAGCTAAAATAAATTGTAACAAAAACAGTGCTTATTCGATTATATTACAAGTATTGAATTGTTGAAACAGTATTATGAATGTATTTTATTACACACATACATCAAAACATACAAACATCTGAATGATGGCTTTTGGAATGTTTTATTTTTCATTTTATTTCCATACTATCGGAAAATACTACAGTTGTAAAATCACAAAAATAGATTGTAAATATTGCGATAATATCATTTTTAACTGTTAGTACAACTTACATACGAGGTCATTCTGGCGCAGTGGAACAGCGTCTGACTGCTAACGCGATTCGCCGTGGTTTCGATTACCGCTAGAGGGGATGATTGTTATTATAATTATTTTCCTCACGGCCCCACCCAAAACGCAATGTCTCTTTTTCTTATCAAAAGGAGTGTCTTAACACTAAGTTCGGACTCTTTTCTCTCTGACCCTGTGGTATGCGCGAAAAACATAAGCTATTTTTATCATATCGAAAAGAGTATTGTAGTATGAAATTTTTATAAAAATAGATAAGTGTTGTCGCTTGTGTGTATAGTGATAACATAATTTGTAGCTATTAGTACAGCTTACATATACAGTAGTCTATTGTACTCTACCGTTCATTGTTTTAGGGTCTCGCATTTACTTTAGAAGAACGCCAAGCGCTTGGCATTCACGGCCTTTTGGCGGCCAAGTTCAAAACACAAGAGGAGCAACTGGACATTTGCAGGATATCGATAGATAGATACGAGGACAATCTGAACAAATATCTATATCTCGTCGAGTTACAGGTGACTAAACACCATAAAGGTACCATTGATTTAATGAATTTATGTTTATCTTCACAGTTCTTTTTTTTTTTTTCATTGATTTACGTCTTATTAAAGCATATTTGAATGAAATTGTATGCAATTATATATCCATATTACAAAATTCAATCCATAATTAAATATACCGTAACCTTTTATTAATTTACTCTAGTCGTACAATGCTTTACGTAATAAGTGTCAAAGACGGTGCTTATGAAAAACAAATTAAGGGTAAAATCAGTTTAGACGAATTATTTTTTCACGTGATATTATTCAATCTTGTGCCAAAATAGTTATTATATCAGTTAAGTTTTCTTTTGAAGTTCGCTTTGATGGTCATTCGTCGCGTGTGTGATACGATACTAGCTATTAAACGTAATAGGCGACCCTCCATCCGCCTCTATACATCTGTACTATATATTTAAATGTGCAATTCAGTGCATATGACCGCGTAAATGAATAAAGTTTTTAATATATATTCGTTATCTTATCAAATTTTCTTTTTATCATGTGAAATGTCATTAGTTCTATTTTCTTCATTCTGATTCTTTTAGTCGCAATTCGGCTGTATGTTTTTATTGTACGATTTTTTTGTATTGTCAATTATGAATCGATTTTGACAATTCTTGACACAAAGATCATACTTCTGTAGTTGTCAAAAAGTCATGAACATTTCAGATTTATCGCTTAACAAAACAAAACTACCTAACTATTTAGCTATATATTTGTGATATAAATATAGTATAGAAGTCAGTTTTGATTTTAATAATTTTTTTATATACTTTTTATCAGAACCGGTAATATTTATATGTTAATGATAAATTTTTCTATTGATATAATTATTTTCGAATGACTAAATAATCCTTATTGGAACACAGGTGGATAATAAAATAGTTTATTGCTGCGCTAACAAACTCGTTTACGTAAATTTATAAATAGACGATTATAAAGAAATATGTCGTAACAATTAGATTAATTAAAAAATATATCAATGTATATCGCTAAAACGTTATACTTCTATATTAGATACCAGGTTTCATATTATTCAAACTTTCCAAAGCTATTTGCAAATATAGAAAAGGATATATTGTTATAGATAATAATTTAATGTATATATTATAAACAATTTATATATAATATCTACATATGTTATAAAGTTACTCTACAGTATGTTTTTTAAGTTTTTGCTTTTATTTCCCAGGACATACCCCTGAGTCGCATCGATGAATCGTTATATTTTTTATTTGAAATAAACTTATTAATTACGATAAACGTTAAAACATCAATTCATTAATTAATAATAAAAGAATAGCATTCAGTAATTGTTTAAACAAAAAGAGGTGCTAAAATC
Source organism: Podotricha telesiphe (assembly GCA_038994665.1). NCBI lineage: Eukaryota > Metazoa > Arthropoda > Insecta > Lepidoptera > Nymphalidae > Podotricha > Podotricha telesiphe. Next base: position 115,608 of record JAOYRR010000532.1, on the reverse strand, counting down.
TGTCAAATTCTAAAATCTGTCAAATTCTAAAATCTGTCAAATTCTAATATCTGTCAAATTCTAAATCTTATCGATTACCAATACAGTTTTTATAAAGGTTTGTATTAAAATAGCAAAAACCACACGTGTACATATAAAATAGTAATAAAAAATCTAAATACATATCACAAACAGTAATTAATTATACAGAGATTAAGTTAAATTTATTGAAAAATGACGTCAATATGTTCGTTGATGGTTAAAATTACGTTGGATTATTTTTGTAATGAAACAATGAATGTCAAACAAACTTCGGGTTTTCTAATAATACATAAAATAAATATAGGCGATTAATCCGGATAAAATTGCTCTACTTCACCGAAATGTTGTAAAAATCACGAAAACCAATAATCTTATTATACGTTGGCATCGATATTGAACAAGATGTCGTCATTAAATTGACCAATTTATTAAATTATAAATATTTTATGATAGTCAAAATTCAATATTTTCAACCGACGAAAAAAACGGAGAAAGTTCTAAATTCGATATGTATATTTTTTTCTATTCCTTCTATTATTCTAAACATGAGAGTAGAAAAATAGGGGATGATTGCGTATTTGCTTACTCGTCGGTTTAAATTTTTTTGTTATTATTATCATTATCATCGTATTTCAGAGTATTCACACTGAATTCACACAGATACTTTAATTTATTTATAGCCTTATTTGTTTGCAGGACAGAAATGAAAAGTTATTCTTCAGACTCCTATCGGAGAATGTGGAGAAGTATTTGCCAATTGTATACACCCCCACCGTTGGTCTGGCGTGCCAAAGATTCGGCCTTATTTACAGGAGACCTAGAGGTCTCTTTATTACAATTAATGATAAAGGACATATATTTAATATACTTAAGAACTGGTAATTTTTTCATATAATATTCTATCTTCTTACTTATTTATTTATTTATGTACTGTATTGACAACCACAGTAAATATTAAAAATAAGAAATATGTGCACAAAATGCGGTCTTATAGCTAAACAGCAATCTCTCCCAGACAATACTAAGGTTAGGAGATTTGGAAATTCATATTGCGTATTTATTATAGCACTTATATTATTTTTTGTATCTTTTTTCAATTCTATATATTCATATTTTTTTAATTAGATATGTTGATTATAATTTAACTTTGTTTTATATTTTAAATTTACAGAACACATAACTATAAACCATCAGTAACTCAAATTTATTTCATTTACAGTTCATTTTCTAATCGATGTCATTACAAAATTATGCGTTTTCCAATTTTGTCTATTGGTCTGCCTGAAAAGAATTGATTCGTTTTAATGCGAGTATATCGCATACAAATTTATTAGTTTCCAGAATATATTTTTTCTTTGTAATATTTTAGCTATATAATAATCGTAAATATATAGAGATTTATAAATCTCTACTTAAACATAAAGCGGCGTTGTTCTTTCATTTATCTTCACGAATAATGAGAACTCTATGCAAAATAACTCGGCTAAATTAATAACTTAGCAAACTAAATAACTCAGCTAACTAAATAACTTAGCTTACTTATATAATAAGTTATATTTAGTTAACTAACTAATTTGATTACCTACACAATTTAGCTGAGTATTGCAATATAGCTTAGGTAATGAAGTAAGTAATATAGGCCGGAACCCGACGTGCGCGCGGTGGTGTTCACGGACGGCGAGCGCATCCTCGGCCTCGGCGACTTGGGCGCGTACGGAATGGGCATTCCCGTGGGCAAGCTGTCCTTGTACACGGCTCTGGCCGGAATCAAGCCGCACCAGTGCTTGCCCATCACGCTGGACGTTGGTACCGACAACCAGGTGAGTGCATTGCACATTAGACGTTCAGACGTTACTAAAAGGGCATTTTGCCCTTTTAAAATGCGCTTTTACGCTCGCCGCAACTTCACCCTTTTTCTCACATAGCTGGGTAGTCATAGATAACCTAGTTTTTGTTTTTCATTTTAATATTGTATTTAAATTGTCAGGATGACTTCGTGATACATCACTCAGTTCTATTTTTTTAACGTTTGATGGTGTGTTGGTGGCGTAACTCTTTTACACACAATGTCTAATTTGACAGAAAATGAAAATATGACTATAAAACTGTTTGGGGACTCGAATTAAATCCAAAACCATATTTAGAAAACGTATAAAAATTTGAACGCAGCGGGATTTGGAACGCGCGCCTCTTGAAAACCGTTCAAGCACTGACCGCTAAGCCATGTGTTCTATATAGAAATCCCGCTGCATTCAAATTTTTTTAGTTTTCTAAATATGTCTTTTTCGATTTCCTAAGTTATAAGTAGCTTGCTAATAGCACCTTAAAAAATGTAAAAAAAAAATCCAAACTCATTGTGTGTATTCAGACACTTTGCCTCTGCCACTAGGGCGTCGAAAACTATTATCGTTTAATCGTGTGTAGTGACCGCATTTGCGTGCCAAAATCATTTAATAGCTTACGGTATGTACGTGACGTTTACAAAACAGAAATATGTGAGTTTATTCAACTCGTTAATAAAAATTAAATACTCGTTTTAAAAATAGACATATTAAGAAAATGTATAAAAATTTAAAGGCAGCGGAATTTGAACCCACGCCTCTTGAAAATCGTTCAAGAAAGAAGAAATAAATAAAATCCCGCTGCGTTCAAATTTTTATACATTTTCTTAATATGTCTTTTTCAATTACCTAAGTGTGCGAATTACACTTTAAAAAATGTTAAAAATAATATACTCGTTTTCAGTTCAAAGTATCTCCAGACAGTTTAAATTATAGCTTTTATAATATAATATAGAGTGTAAAGGTTTACATTTACTTGCATCATAATCGTAAGCTGTTTCGCAAAAGCTTTTTAGTGCGATAGCTTTCGTAGTATTATTTCTGATGACCCATTATTGTTGTTGCCTTTTTTAGATATAATATGTAGAAGTTAAATGATGTTTTTCTAGCCATGTTTCAACATTATACATACACTAACGGCCCGCTCTCGGCTTCGCTCGCGTGAACTATGGCTGTTTTGTATTTTCGGCGACCTTTTCGTAAAATAATGGAGTTCTTGGAAAAAATAAAATAAATGGAAAATAAAGTAGCCTTTGTTCATCCGAAGACCCTGGAGTATCTCTGTAATAAATTTTATGACAATCGGTTTAGCGGTTTGGCCGTGAAACCGTCACAGACAGACAGAGTTACTTTCGCATTTATAATATTAATATGAAGATATAGGACTGGATTTGTGTTTAGTATTACTTTGGCAAAATAGCTTAATGTATTTTAGTTAAACAGTATAAAATATTATAATTTTATTTGCATATGTTTACAGGTTTTTTCTTATAATGCTTTAATATTATAGGACTTGCTTATCGATATTTAAATTTTACGTTATTTTTTCAACAATTAAAATTTTGGGTATTGATATTTTTATTTATGCAGTATATGATATGATTTGTGTACTTTGTGTATAAAGTGAATGAGACCGATAGTTGACCGAGTGTTTAGTTGTTTCATAAATATTGTTAACTTTCCATTGATAATTAGTTAGGAAATTAAAAAGCATTTTTAGAAAACGTATAAAAAATTGAACGCAGTGGGATTCGAATTCGCGCTTCTTGAACGCATGGCTTAGCGGTCAGAGCGTTTGGACGGATTCCAAGAAGCGCTGGTTCGACTTTTTATACGTTTTGTAAAAATGATTTTCTTTCGATACCTACTCAGGGTTATGATTACATATAATTTAAATATAAATACCGTTTCTCCGGTATAATAAGAGAAAGTGCAGGGTTGAGTTCCAGCATTTCATTTGTAATCAGGCGGAAAGTGAAGAAAGAGTGTTTTGACACTAAATTGTCTCTGCTTACAAAGTTTTTTCGATAGGAAACCTCACCCCCCTTGTTAGGGTGAGATTAAGCATGCGATGATAATATGGTTATTTGATTTAGTGATACTTTTCAGGATTTACTTGAAGACCCGCTTTACATAGGACTTCGTCAGAAACGTGTGAGAGGTAAAGAATATGACGAATTCATTGACGAGTTTATGGAGGCGTGTGTTCAGAGATATGGACAGAATACTTTACTACAAGTAAGTGCTATTTAATTTTGAAATATCCATAGTTTAGAGTTTAGACATTACTTTATTCATACTTAGGGAGTAACAAACATTTTTTAGAAAAGTTATAATAAATTGCAATTGCATAGTAAAAATAAGTTGTAACAAAAAGAGTATTAACATTTCGACAGAGCTGGATATAGAAAGTTTGGCTTAGAGGTCAGAGCGCTTATACGGTCTCCAAGAGGTGCGGGTTCGAGTCCTGCTATGTTAAAATTTTGTACGTTCTCTAAAAAATGTTACTATTGATGACATTTGCATGATTGGTTGCGCTATTTCTTATCAGATCCCAGACTATCTCTGCATTTTTTCTTAAATAATAATAATTATAACTCATTTTCTTACACATCTCAGACTTTAAAAGAGATTAATCATTAGATGTCGACACACCAAGCAACGCTTTGCTATTTTAAATCTGGCAGCAAATGTTTTAAATATTTTTCACTTTAAAGGCAATTGAACCCAGATAGTTTGTATGTACAGAGAGTCAGACAGAGAGTCAGACAACTATGCCACAGTGGTGTACGTCGAATATCTTTATACTACGCGTTTAATCATATTTATTATTATCTTTTATCAGCATATACATAGAAACATTTGTATATTATAATAGTAAATGGGGCCAAGTACTGTAATTTGCACGTTTAATACAATACAATGCTGTAGATTCTCAATAAATCAAAATGTATCTTCTATTTTTTTATTAAATGAACTACAATCATAAAGAGTTGCTATTGACTTTATTAGAAAATATTACATAAAATAGATTTTGAGTTTTTTTTAAACCAAAATTGTAAAAAATGCGTTGTTAGTAAATAAAAATTCAAGCAATTCTGTTAAAACTTTAATCTGTGGGTAAATATAATATGTCCACGTTTAAATATTTTTAAGGCACTATAAATAATTAGATCATAGCGCAGTGTGACGGTGTCTATCGTAATGTAATGTATATGATTAGGGCGGAAAGTGGAGAACGGAGTGTCTTGACACTAGGTTCTCTCTGGCTACCTATTTATATGGAAAAGCCGTGAAGTTAAAATTTAATACTTTTCTCGATATTTCTTTTTAAACCTATAAATGAACAGTTTAAAAGGCGGATATAAAGTAAGAGTTTAATTGACAGTTTTTTTAAATATTTGATATTTGCTATACTTGTGGACCTTGACTTTTTACAATGAATGACAAGGTCAAATAACTTAGCGGTAGTTATTACATCACAATTTATTTAAAGATTATATATACAGAATGTTTTTTTTGCGATTTACTTAAATGGAATTTATAGATTTTACAGTTCCAACTCGATTATTGTGTTACATTATAAGACATAGTTTTGTTTTTATTATCTAAGTCGTGAGCACTGTAAATAGGGTTATATGACATAGTATCTGTTGGAACAGTGTTTATTTATTTTAATGATAGCACATATTGATAACAGTCTTAGTATTCCATATAAAATATTATTTAAATAATTTTAACGATTAATTAAATATAGTGTGTTGCTTCCTAATTATCTTATATTTATTTATTTTGACTTGATTCAAGAGGGCTGTGGGTTTGTTTTACGATGAAGGCAGTGTTTGCATGTAAGATAATTTACTGATCCTTTTCGCCGCTAGGTTTAAATGACGACAATATTCAGCGTCCAGTTTCGCTCTCAATACGCATTTTCTCTATTTGGACAAATAGTGTAAAACGAAATGACCTTTCGTAAGTCCGACACTGCAAAATAGAAATAAAAAAATCAATATATATAAAACGTTACTCACTGAATTACTGATAGACAACGCCCAGTCGAAGGTACTGGGCGTTGAAAGCTGAAATTTCGCATATACTCGTAGCTTCCTCGGGGGCTATCAAATTAGTATTAGTAATAACGTAATTTATACCTGTGCTTATATAATATATTCTAAATTATAATGTTTAGTATAGGTAATTTATGATCATTTTTATATTGCTAGACTAGCTTTATCGTTAAATTAATTTATTGCCCCGACTTTGCCTAACTATAATATTAGGTAGATTTTTTTTTCTTTTCAACATTATTCCATTATTATCATAAAATATTGGAGTTTTGTCAGTTGAAATATATTTTCATAAAACGTATGTAAAAATAGAACCTAGCGGGGACTCGTACCCGCGCCTCTTTGAAACCGCCCAAGCGCTTTAACCTCTAAGTTATGCATTCAGAGAGGCACCGGTTCGAGCCCCGTTACCATATAAATGTTATTCGATATCTAAAAAGGTGTTTTTATATCCCGAGTGTGTGACAATAACACTTCAAAAATGTAAAAAAATCTTTGTTCCGACTAAACTAAACGCGGCATTCGAATGTGATTGTACATGAACATATATTATTACAATCTATCTCAAAATGCGAAAGATATAGCCAAAAATTTCACATAACGTTCTTATGTAATTTTACACTAATGTGCTAACAAAAAACGTAGCAGCAATTCATTGAACTTTTGTTTAATTACTATTAATAGAAGTACGCGAATAATTAACGTGCTCTGAATTTGGCGACGAAACAAGCAATGTTTTATTTTATATAGTTAAAAGTGTGTGAAAGCTACTCAATCGTTACATTCCATCGTTTCATATTTCTCATATATTACGGCAATAGCAAAAAATTTATGCTGCTTGTGACGCGTGTATGACGTTCCAAAGTGCCGATTTGAATAAAGAACATTTTAATTTTGATTATGTATTAATAATTAATTACGTTCAGATTTCCGTGAAACGTGTAAGTTTTATTGCCAATGACGTCACTTTTTCTCACAATATTTGTGTATATGCGGAAAATGGTAATTCGATTCTTTTTTTTTCTATTCCGGAACGCGTAATATTGATAAGATGATAATAAAATAGTAATATTTATATAGTAACAAAAAAGGTTGACTTAAAACAGGTTCTTGTATCAAATGTAACGTTTATTATTAAGTAATTTTACACCATGACTTTTAAAATTAAAATTGTTTATTACTAGGCATAAATTGTGTATTCTCATTATAGGACTAGATCTGTATCAATCTTTGTTATTATCTTATCTTTGTACTTTTCATCAACTACTGACGTTACTTAGCGCATTATTATAGCGCATATCCACAATTTTATTTTATCTATATATATCTCGATCTTAACATTAATGTTATACAAAACGTAAAAATTTCACGTTATTATTATGACTAATTTTACAATGAACTTGATTTTATTGATTTTAAACGAATTAGCAATTGCAATGGTTATAAAACGTAATAACTGTATGAATATAACAAGCAATACTCATTGGACTATAAACCTCAAAAATATCTCGTTCCCGTTTCCCTACGAATTTCGACACGTCCTTTGGTAATACTCACCGACACTCCGAAGGCACTATCTAGACACATTCTAATTTTCAACGTCCAGTAGTTTCCGCTGTGCATTATCTGTTAGTCACTCAGTAACGGAAGTGTTTTGTATATTTGGAAGAGTAAAATTTTTTTTATAGAAACCAATGTTTACAGTATCTATTTACGTAATAAATAAAAAACGAGATTGTGTAAATACACAAGGTATTATTATCCAATTGTAACTAAATAGTAAATTTTACGTCACATTACGAATAGTGATGATTTCAAGCAATTTGGCGCTTGACCAAAATTGCCTATAATGGGAGTAAAGGACCAGTCAAGTTGAAAGAAGATTAAACCAGTTTCCATTTAATTTGGATTGTGTGAAACTTAAGTTTCGTGTATAAATAGTAATCCTTGCCAATATATTAATGTAGGAATGTATCCGATTTTGTAGGTTCGATTGGCTATAGTGGGTATGGTTATATTTTATTTATTTTAATTTGTTCGATCTGGCAAGAAAACCATAGCGTCGTGTGCCCCACTCGACACGCTGGCGAAACTGGCGAGAAGCTGAGAACCGAATACCTTAATACTAATTTCAATTAGTTTTTTATAATGCTGTACGTCATAAATCCAATGAGAAAAAACTGATTAGCATTCTATGCTTGGCTACACCGAGCGGGTGCCGGGCCCATCGTGTTCCATAGAAAGGAGCTCGGGGGCAATGCCTGGAACTTGTAACCACGAAGTATTGTTATACAAAAACATATATTTAAACATCCTAAGTGTGTGAATAGCACTATAAAAAATTGTTTAAAAAAATATTTTTTTTTAAATTTATAACGAATACAAGGTTAATAATTTAGCAAGATTTTTATCTTTAATTATTATTTAATTCCTCAATACAAAAATCATATAATTATATTAAAAATCTACTCAAAAGATTGCGCGTAGAAAAACATACTACGAAGCTTTAAATTCTGGATATCGTCCAAGCGCTCTGGCCAATTATGCTAGAATTTAGTTACATTGTATTATGTTATAATTATAATTTAAAGTATGTACAATAAAATAATCCATTCGTCAATGATTGTTGTTATACGTAAGGCCAAAAATTTGTAATCACTTTTAATATAAGTGTTCAATTCGTTATCGTTAATATGAAATATCTTTTGCAAATGATTTATCATAATATCCACTATTTCTGCGTATTTGTTTTTGATGAGATTTTGGTAAACAATTGACGTGTTATTTCTAGTTTAGCTGGTTCATCTAGTTCTACATCACGTGCTCTACTCTTCGCAATCAATTATACTCTAAGTCCTGTTCAGGTGTAAATGCTATACAACAAAAAAAAGTTTAATTCAAAATCGTCCATTAACTACGAAGATGTGCGTGTACTAACAGACAAATGGATAGACAATTTTTTTTTTTTAAATCATGAATCATACTCTATTACTGTTTTTATAACACTCTTAATTATTTTTTCGTAAATACATTTAATATACAGTCACAACTTTTTTACTGTTTTATTATAGTATATGGCGCAGTGGAACAGGTCACTATGTCTGCGGGTCCGATCATGATTTTATATAAATAATTTTAATTTTCTCCTTTGGTAAGACAAAGAGTGGCGTTGAGTTGAGCCACTCAACACGCAATGTCTCAATAAGCGGACTTCTTTGCAGGAACAATCGTGAAGCTGCTTTTTTTTTCAATTAAGGATTTTTCGTATGTTTCTAAATACGTTTCTTATTTCAAAGTGTGTAAATAACACTCAAAGATATTAAAATATGTATAAGGGTTGTATACATGTATATATTTTTTTGGCAGTTCGAAGACTTCGCCCTAGGAAATGCGGGTCGTTTACTTGCGAAGTACAGGAATAAGTACTGCACTTTCAACGACGACATCCAAGGCACGGCCAGTGTGGCGGTGGCGGGGCTCATGGCGGCCGTCAGGGTCACCAAGAGGAAGCTCAGTGAAAACATCTACTTGTTCTTGGGAGCTGGATCGGTGAGACATGTACTATGACTTAGACTAGGCTTTTTGTTAGCTTATTATTATTATATTTATTTTGTTACGAACATATATATATATATATATATATATAATTACCTTTTATTAAATTAATTATATTAATATTACGTTAGTAATGCGATTATGGTATAATATATTGAGTATATATTGAAGAATAGGGACTTTGGTACGTGACAGGCATGACCGCTTCGGTCCCATCGTTTACGGTAACGGTACACAATGTCTCTCGTTACTTCCGTCGCGCTACGAATTTCCGTTTAGGGTGAACTATAAAAAATATATTAGCCTAGCTCGAGTCTCTAATGGTTGCTCGTTGTGTCGAAGATGAAGATTTCAAAGGAATGTTAATTGTGAATGTTAAAAGCGACATATTTTTCGAGTTTGTTACAGAATTGTTTTATTAAAATTTACTCTCGATTACTTTGATATAAATTTTCGTTGTGAATAATCAATAAACACGTTACACTCGATTGTGTATTTGTTTTAAAAGTAGTAGCTGCTGTGTCGACTTAATGCCGCCCTCCCACCAAAATACCCATAACGTTGAAACTTTTTTTGTTAAGTCGCAATTTCCTTATATGTTATAGTATAGTTCGTCTAATATTATGATTGTACATAATGTTGTATTTCACTCTTCAAAAATAATTATACCTTTGTCCTGCCTGAGCTTAAAACTATACGACAAAAAATGTTTCATTTAATTCCGTCCAGTACTTCTGAGGATGTGCGCATACAAATATTCTGTTTCGCCTGTTTTATCTTAATATATAGATAGTAAAAGTACACAATTATAATTTAATCCGTTTCACAACAATATTTAACAGTTTTTATAATTAAGTGATGATTTATTTTATATTACAATAAATTCACATGAAATTTTTTTATATGAATGAAATAATACCACACCAATAAAAATACAAAGGCGTATGTGGAATGCGCTTCTCTATGTTATCGCAAGGTAAATTTTATAACATAGTAGTATATTTCTGTTTGTAAAGAATTACTTTATAAGCACTATACAAGATAATCTATACTATTATATTATGTAGTAAAAAAGAACAATCAGATATTTGGTTTTCGCGATTTTTACAAAATTTTTAAATGAAACTATTTTTAACCGGATTAACGGAGTAGTTTGATATAATAATTGTATCAACTGACAGACGAATGCCACCTCAATTTAACTGTGACCACGGACTACTGTAAAGTGTTCGAAACGTCGGGTTCTTCTCAAAATTTATTTTCGAATACTAATAATATTTTTATCCGGATTAATAATATGATTAATCCGGATAAAAATAGTTTCAATTCAAGAACTAATAAAAAGGCTTTATTAAATAACCTTTAAAAATTTTTTTTTTTATTTAAACAATAAAATAATTGAGGCCATCAATCGGTGACAGCCGATAAATACGCGATTGTTCGATTGTAGGTTCGATTCCCACTCGGGGAAATGATTATATTTAAATTATTATATAAGACTAAGCGCACGGTTAAGTTTCGCCACTCAACATGCAATGTGTGAAAGATGGGAAAGTGGAGAACGGAGTGTCTGAACGCTAGGGTTTATCTGTCATTGGTTAGGGATAGTGTATATATACGGAAAAAAACGTAAAGCTAAATATATTTAATTAAAACATATTTGTCTGATTTCCTTAACTGTATTAGAATTTACCTGTCGGTATTTTATACACATACCTAATACTATTTTAAAAATGGAATTACCATTACGAGGATTATTGGATGGAGGAAGGAAGCACTTTGCACTTTGAGATGCAATAGTTTGTGTAGTTAATAATTAATCTAGACCGATATATTTTTTGATTACTTGATAACTTTAAAATAATGATAAGTAGATTAAATAGATTATATATTTATGTATAACTGAAAGTAAGGAGTAGAAGCATTTATTTAAATAATTTAGTTGTGATTTAGTCTACATAAAATATATATTTTGTCACCTTTTACCTCTGTAATAGGGATAGTGTAGTCCGATAGTCCTCTCTTAGAGATTTCTTACACTAATAATAATATAGTAATAGTTAAAAAAATACACTTACTAATAAACAATTAGAGGATATAAATTCTCGCTATTTTAGGTGTAGCTAGTGAGCCTTTTTGTGGCATATGAACAATACAATTGTTTTTTAAAAAAATTGAACGCAGCGGGATTTGAACGCCTCTTGAAAACCGTTCAAGATTTCAATATATCACATGTTTCGATTTCGGACGAAACTAAGATCAGAGCCTAAGTTTCTGTTTCGACTTGTTCTTGTTTCACCTTATTTTGGTCGGACGTGAGTTTAATTAATAACATATTACAAACACTATCGTAATTAATATTGTGCTATATAAATAAAATATTTATAAAGCGTTATACTATATTGTATACATATATATGTATGTTGCCGGTTGCCAAGGCAACTGCTGTTATGTAATTTGTTGGACAACAAAGGTACTGAAAAATAATCTATTATAGTCAACTGTATATATATAATTTAATAAGAGACGCATTAATATTTATTGCAGTCTCATAAGAAATAGTTTTTTATCAAAGGGCAAATGAAAATAATTGCTCTATATGGATAAAGTTGTAACATTTATATTTTTGAACAGAACATAAAAATGGCGCAATTTAGTTTCAATCGACGCCATCTATGTTTTCGTTAGTTAATAATTGGCATGTTTCTAATAGTACTAGCTGACCCGACAGACGGTTTTTTTTTCTTAATCAATTCAAACTCAATATATAAAAAATTTACCTTTTTTATATAAAACCCTTCTACAAACAAACTGGTCTGATCTGGCGGTACTCACCTGCCATCAGGTGACCCGAACGCTCGTTTGCCTGGTCTTACTATATAAAAAAAAGTTAATTACATAATAACTGTTTATTTTTTTATACACTTAAGATGTTAGGATAATTTATAGTGTGCACACGCAATGGTCCTTGGTTCGAATCCATAGATGAATCGTGTTACATAGGTATAGCTTCTGTCATGTTAGACTTTCATTATTATATTATAAGAGCAGATATTAATTATTATACTACATTTTTTAATATATTGTACACATTTGTTTTATCGTAATATGGATTTTATAATATTCATAATCTATTTTAATCTTATTCTATTTACATGTTCGTTTAGTAGTATTTTTTTTTATATAAAACTATTACTGTTTTTATATAAAAGAAATCTACGTGATTCAAATTGATTTAATTTTTTAATAAGAAATATTAATTAATATTAATAAAAATATTAAATAAAAATATTAAATAAAAATAAAAAAATATGTAATAAATAAATGATACCATATTATTAAGAAGTAATAGCTTCATATTGATGAAAGAATTTTAAAAATCGGTTCTACGGTTCATCTGTTATCGATTACTAACAAAAAATGAAATCTTTATTATCAATTAATTTTCATCGTTTTACAAGCCATTATTCTGTAGGGTTGCCATTATTATATAGCAAGGTGTTATTACTGCTAATCCTATATACATACTTGTTTTGTTGAATGAAACCCTTCGCCCAGTTATACAAGGTTTAAGAATTATTATATTAGTACGTGAGTTGTTCAACTTCGGAACCCTTCTTACAAAAATTGGCCTAAAGGCCTCAGGAGCGTGAAATTTGGCATAGCTAAAGTTTATATGGAGATGATGTGCCGAAAGCTCTTATTTTTTATACTAATCCATCAGAAATACATTAAATAAATAAAAAAATATCACCGACACTACCATCAGTTTGACGTACCTACGCGTTTATACAAAGTGCCATACACGTTGCTAAGGCATGGTGTTTTTTGCGCATCAACGGGACACCTACATATATATTAAACGTATGTTTTGATTTTTTTTTTCGTCTAGCTAGATTTATGAAAGGTCTTAAAGTTTATTTTTAACTATCGATTTTGATTGATGCTTTATTTTGTTAAATTTTCTTACACTGAATTGTTTTAAAAGTTAAACTGTCTTAAATACTTTTTATCTCATACCCGTTATCATTAATCACTCGTTATGACGCACGTCTTTTCTTATGTGATATCTTTACTTGTGTGTTAATTTGTAACATTAAACGACAATATAATCAATCAATTAATTATATACTCGTATACAAATTTTACATATAAAAACCTACCTGTGCTATTTAAATCTTATCTGTGCGAGATTTAGATTATGTTCAAAACAATGACTGTTACATAATAGTATGATAAAAAAAAACATCAATATTTTTATTTTTATCTATTGTTATATAATATATATTGCAATAGTTTGGTGGTTGTTGGAGGGATTTTTGTCTTATATTTTTATGATTAGCTTAACAATTTTTTTATTTACGCATAGCTTAGAAATATGCATTATTTGTAGTATTTATAAATGTCAGTTCAAAATATATGCAGATATGGATATGAGCAAAAATGTTGATATGTTATTTGCAAAGTATATTATTTTGAAATTCCATAGAATATAGTTGAGATTTTATAATTTTTTAATTAAAATTCTAATATAATGAATAATTTATATATAGGCAGCCAATGGTATAGCAAATCTAACAGTCGCGGCCATGGTATCAGAAGGGCTCACGGTGAAACAAGCACAAGAGCGTGTGTACATGTTCGATATCGACGGCCTTCTCTCCACCCGGCGAGAGGGCGGCGTTCCGTCCCACGCCAGAGTGTTCGGAAAGGACATAGAGCCGGAGAAGGACTTCGAAAAGTGCGTTGCCAAGATAAAGCCTAGCTGTATTATTGGTGAGGCTTTTTCTTTTCGGCTTTTACCATTTACAATATTATGTGGGTTTTATGTAAAATATATTTTTTTATTCTAAGCTTATAATTTTTATGGTTATAATTTTCTTAGATCTAAATTTGTATTGTATTATGGTAAGCTTAATGAGTACTTATAACTGTATATGATTGTAGATTCATTTTTATTCAGGGTTTGATTTTAAATTGATATTTGTTAGATTACACTGTACGTTTTGCAATGTCTCTAAGTGAAAAATGAAGGAAGTAATATTATGTTATTGGAGAATATTATTTAAAGTATTTTAAATTGTGCTTATGGTAAAAACGTTTAAAAAATCTACTAGCATACTAATCTACTAGCACTCCGTAAGTGAGTAATAATATAATATATTATTATTTCGTTAATATAATAAGGCTATGAGGCCATCGTGGCGCAGTGAGACAGTTTCGGACTGTAATCGCGATTGGTTATGGGTTCAATTCCTCGGATCATATTTTTTGTATATAAAATTAGCTGTAGTATTATTATATATAAAAATATTGAACATAGTATTTCCCGATGACGTGTGCGCTTAAGCTGTACATTCGGAAGCTTCACGCTGTTTCCTGCACAGCAGGGTAGCCAATTTCGGTACATATTGTGTTGAGTGGCGGAACTCAATGCCGCGCTTTCTCTTGTATCAGAGCGAAGAAATGAAAATTATTTAGTTCACTTGCTAGTTAGTTCCCCTATTTTTTTTGTATCTAAATTACTGTAAAATAATAAATACAATTTGTATGACGCAACGCTTTATTATTAGCCACGTGCTAGGTGATTCCCGTTGATAACGATAAAATTTTATCTACTCGTATTAGCGCTTACGTGGGTTTTATTTGTTATAATTAGCTTAGCGATAACGGTTTAAGGGTTCTGTAGTTGTAGTTTTATACTGAATAGAATATATAAATTAAGGAGACATTTAATTTATGCGCGTTATATACTTTATTTCACTCGTCAAGCGTCACGCGTCACATTGAAGGGCGGAACTCAACGCCGCGCTTTGTCTTACCAGAGCTAATTTGAATGAAACTCACAACCTATCGCGTCTCGCGTCTCGCGTTCAATTAGACGCTGTCCCACAGCACAATGCAAACTCAAGCTCCTCTTTCTTCTTCTTTGTATGTGCAGGTTGCTCTACGGTCGGCGGAGCGTTCACACCGAACGTGTTGAAGCAAATGGCACAAAACACGGAGCGACCAGTAGTCTTCGCCCTCTCCAACCCCACAAGCAAAGCGGAATGTACAGCACAGGACGCGTATAATTATACTGATGTAAGTTTCTATACAAATACTAAATTAATATTATAATAATGAACATAGTTTGTAAGCAATGGTCAAACTTAGGGCTGCAAATTGTTTAGATGAGAGAAAAATAAAAAAGTTTTTAAAAAAACGTATAAAAATTTGAACGCAGAGACAGAGATAGCGAGAGATCTTGAAAACCGTCCAAGCACTACGAAAATAAGTTGTAATAAGCGCATAAGACGACGTAGCCGGATGTAGAATGCACAGCTTAGCGGTCTGAATGAGCGCTTGGACGGTTTCCAAGAGAAGCGGGTTTGAATCCTGCTGCGTAATTTTTTTATACGTTTTCTAAAAATGCTTTTCAGTTTTTTAAGTGTGTGAATAACTTTAAAAATGTTAAAATTATAAAAAGTGCTTTAAAAGCGAGAAAACTAATCTCGCATCGTTTTTGTTTTTGATTTACTACTTATGTATTTAATATTTAATATTATACAAATATATTATTACTACACTAAGGATACTTTAAGAATATTAAAAGAATAAGATTTAGATTATTTTGGTAAATTCTATTACCAGAAAAAAATATATAATGCCTTTTACATAATGAAGGAAGTATAAAAAGATTAAATATTTATTTTATGCCTATCACTATACACTCAATATCTGTAATGACAGATAAAAATGCTTTAAATAAATGGTTTAAATAAAGAGTATTTTATGTAGCACAGTGATTATTGCACAGGCACGTTCGATTCCCAACATGGGGGAAAATATGTATATATTTTTTTTACATTTTTTAAAGTGTTATTCGCACACTTAGAAAAAATTAAAAAAGACATAATTAGAAAACGTATAAAAATTTGAACGCAGCAGGATTTGAAATCGCGCCTCTTGAAAACCGTTCAAGCGCTCTGACCGCTAAGCCATGCGTTCTACATCCAGCTGCGTCGAAATTTTAAATATGTATATTTTAAATGTATTCCCTATCTAGAATCTAATCTGGTCTAGAAATAAAGCGGTTAATAGTAATAGTAATAGTTCCGCTGAAAGGTGAAAACAAAGCGTCTGGACACTGTTCTCTCCTAGTTCAGGAGGTACGTGAAGTATAGGTGTGAATGGTAAGAAGATTTTGGCCATGCTAAAATAATACGTTTTACATCACCATCAAAACCATTGTAGCGCAGTAGTACAACTATTTGGTTGCAAACGCGATGGGTTGTGGGTTTGATCCCCACTAGGAAGAATGATTATATTTAAATTATTTTCATAACCTTCGCCTTGCGTTCCGACACTCAACAACAGGCTATATATGTATGTGTGCTAATAAATTGTTAATAGTAATTATTTTTATAGTTTGTATTAATATAATATATATTATATTTTATATGTCCTATTGTACACCGCCTACCGTCAATTTATACAACTGCAATATACAAAAGTTGAAAGAGATCGCTATAAGCGATAAGGCCACTTTATTGTGCATTTTGTTGTATTTCCTTGTATTTGCAATTTGCAATGTGTCGAATTTGTAGCGGAAAATGCAGGACGTAGCGTCTCGCTCGGCACTGGATTCTCTATTGGCTTCATAGTCAATAGAGAATCCAGTGCCTAAAATAGCATGATGATTGCTTTGCGGGAAAAAGTGTGAAACTAATAATACATTGTCCTTGTCAATCGGTCGACTTGGTTTGGTTTGATTTGTTTTTGTTTCGCCCAAGGCCTAGGTCACGGCTGCTTTAAGTATTTTGTAAAGCTTTTCAAAACGAAAAAGTGTTTGTTTCAGTAAACTTTATTTGTTTTGATACTATGATGCGGATGTTTTTTGAAATGTGGATGCCGTTAATATATTTATGGCCTATTTTGGTTACGCTAAGATTTCATGATTAGCATTTCGTTTCATAAAAACAATCCTCTAATCTTCAAATGTAACTATTATTGACCGGATTTATCGCGTATATTATTGGTATTCGAAAATACATTTTAGAAATACGACATTTCGAACACTTTATAGTAGTCCGTGGTCGTACGTTTCATTTGAAAATGTGTAAAAATCGCAAAAACCAAATATCTTATAATCCTCTAATCTGGTAAAACAAAGAGTTAGATTTCATTATGAAACAAGCAGAGCTCTCTGCCTCTGTACATTTATTCGTACTTCCAGGGTCGTTGCATCTTCGCATCAGGGTCTCCATTCCCTCCAGTACAGCACAATGGCAAGGAGTTCCATCCCGGGCAAGGCAACAACTCCTATATCTTCCCCGGTATAGCGCTCGGTGTTATAGCGACGGCGACGCATCACATTCCGGAGACGATGTTCCTGACTGCGGCTAGGGTAAGTTTAGTTTTGTCTATTATATTTATTTTTGTTGGCTTATTCGTGTAGAGTTTTTAAACTACACTACATTACTACTAGCTGTGCGGGAAAAAGTGTGAACTTAATAAAATATATATCTATGTAATATGGATAGTTCTCACGAAATTTCGAATTTCGGAAAAAAAAATTACAAGAACAGTTTTGTTTATTTCATAATACATAGGTTTACACCAAAGCTTTGGTGTTAACGTGTCCCAGTCCCAGAACTATGGGGTAGCTATAATAAATCTTGAAAGTGAGGGAAGTTATTAATAAACGTGCACCACATTTTTGTTTAAATTTAAAGGAAACTAATTTCGAGATTTCATGAGAATTACCCATACATATGTATATATATATATATAAAACTTTTGCATTACTAAGCATATAAGGTCGATGTTAGATAAGCTTCAGACTCGAATGAAAAGTCTATTATAATTTCTTACTTTTTTTTATTTTTTTAATATTGTAAGTTACTATGCTTAATTATCATAGTAATGTTCTGTTTATATATATATATCTGTCTTTATATAATTAAACGTAAGTTACTATAATGGTTAATCTTTTATACTCATCTATAAGAATTTATAGCAGGTACTTACTTTCGAAGTATCCAATAAGAAAAAAGAATTTAAATTAAAATAGCTCGTTTCGAATAATTCTCGTAAATATCGACGTGGCGAATTCTTCAAAAATAGATACTTTTAAAAACTTCGCCGTCACCTTTGTCGTTGCAAAATAAACAAATTGTGTTTTTCAACATAAATACAAACAAATGCATGTGAAGCGTTTTACAAAAATGGTACTTACAAGAAATAGCTATTAGGTGCTAAATTGCGACGAAACTTAAAAACTTGTACTAAAATATAGTTTCTTTGTGTCATCTTCAATTCTTTTTGTTGGCAATGATGTATTGTTTTGTTGCCAAGTTTTGTGAACTTAAAAAAAAATAAACACCAAACTATTTCAAGCAGTAAAAATTGGAATATTAAAATAAGAATCAAGCAAGGGGGGTAAAATATAATTAATTATATAATAGATAAACTAGATTATCATTTAACGAGGACGTTGTGGCGCGGGGTCCGACTGTCAGAGGTTGTGGGTTCGATTCCTAGTCGTTGAAATGATTATATTTAATAAGGTCTTTGATTTTTGCGATAACTACACATATTTTGAAATGAAACTATTTCTAACCGGATTAATCGTGTATATTATTGATATTCGAAAATATATTTTAGAACCCGACGTTTCGAACACTTTACAGTAGTCCGTGGTTAAAAGTACACAGGTGATGATATTGAAATTACTTTCATTTCTTCCCTCTTGTAAGAAGAAAAGGCGACGTAGAGTTCCGCAACTCAACGCGCATTCTCTCCATTTCGGGGAAATGCCTTCTGTTTATTAAACATTTATAATATGTAATGATTAATGTAAAATGAACGTGTTTCAATTCCAGACCGTAGCCAATTACGTGAGCGAAGCGGACTTGGCCATCGGCCGCATCTACCCCTCCCTCGCTGAAGTGAAGGAGGTGTCGCTCGCCATCGCCATTGAGGTCGCCAAAATGGCTTACGATGAAGGTATTTATTATTATAAATTACAAGGAAATTTTATTTAATAGCTTGTTGCTCATTTTTATTACATATGACAATTAGCTAAAATAATGTTAATTGATAAAACTGTTGTTTCTTTGAATAATCTGGATTCAAACATACACATGAATCTCTTCTTTTGGAATTTCTAACAAGATATAGAAATTTCAACGTTGACTCTAGTTAATCAAATGTATATAAAAATTAAAACCCTAAAGCAACACATTGCTATATTAAATGATTAAGATATTCAATATATCAGAACCCAAAGACACAAGAACTTTAATACTTTGGACTTCTTTTTACAAGCATATTTTAAAGTTTATAAGGAGAATTGGAGAATATGAATAGTTTTTATAATAATGCATTAGAAATTCATAACGTTGATGAAATTAATATGACTACATATAAGTTGCTAAGGCAATGCGTATTTGATGCAATACAACAGTATTTTTAATTATTAATCCTTAAGATATTTGAGCCCACAGATATAATATAAAGTATATATATTAGAAACAAATGTATTTTAGCCATGACATTCATATATAGATAAAATAAATAAACAAGATATAACTAATGAATTGATACATAGGGTACGGTTCTGTGTATCCGAAGCCAACAAACTTTGAAGAGCATATAAAAATGTGTCAGTATAAAGTGAACTACGAATCTCAACTGCCCGACTCCTACCATTGGCCGGAGTACCCGACCATAGACTATAAAGATTTCGAAGGAAGGACTTCGCCTGTGCACTTATAGAGCATGAGTTTTGTTTGTTATTTATTTTTTACAGTACACCTCTAGATTATTGTGGTAGTAGAAGTTTTTCTAATAGGTATTTGAAATGTAGAGGATTAGGTATTATTGTATTGAATATACAATAAATATTAGAATTTAAATTATTTAGTTGTCCTTAATAGTATTTAGCTGTCCTTATAGTAATAGTATATATATATCATTTTTAAACCTATAATTATATAAATAAAATATTGTATAAAAATACACAAAACTCATAAACAGTCCTATTGTATTTATTGTGCTAGTAATATACAATTGTCAGTCATTTTAATATCATTGGTATTATTAGAGTCGTTGTGTATGTAAACAAAAATTGTACATACATGTATCGTTTATATATAGCCCCGTTCTCACTGTTCTGTCTGTTTTAGAAACATTTAAATTTTTAAAAAACTTAACACAATAGTTTGTTAACTAAAAACGTTACTAAAAACTAAAATTAAACTAAAAACTAAAAACGTTAGTTTGTTAACTAGAAACGCTCTCGCTCGCTCTGGTACCTAAGACAAAGCTTGGCGTTGTATCCTGCCACTCAACCAATTATATTTAAATAAACCGATTATATTTAAATTACTTTAATTTCTTCCCTGTTGCAAGGCAAAATGTGGAAAATGTCTCGATTTCGAGCCCAACGTATAAAATGGAGAGCGGTGTGTTTTGACACTAGGTTCTCTCTAACTACCTTGCTATGCCGGAAAAAACGTAAAGCAAAGTAATATACTTATTATGCATAAGCAACATTAATCTTTCATCTCATACATTAATTAGTTAATTCTTAAATAAATACATACAATATATTTACTTTAAAAAAATAATATTTATTATGAAATTGCAGGTCTGGCTTCAGTATATCCTGAGCCGAAAAATCTCGCCAAGCACGTTGAGAACCAAATGTACAATTACAACTACGAAAGCTCCATGCCAGTTGTATGGGATTGGAAACCCGAAGAGAAGTTCAATGTACGACCCATACAGCCAGTACCGAAGAATATTTAAATATTGTTATTTATAATCTGATATAGAACATTCGAAATTTAAAAAAAAAAAACAATCTATACTTAACTTTGAAAGTCACAATAAATACAATATATTCATATTATATTATGTAAAATCTTGAAACATTGATATACAAAATAATAGCAGTATTGATTTTTAAATATAAGCGACAGTGTTCGGAATGCTATATTCAATAGGTTAGTTTCTTTGTAATGTTTTTATTATACACAAAGTATTATTACCTCTGTATTAGATAATTTGTTAATGTCGAGAGTAAGTCATAGTATTGTGAAATAGGATTGTACACTATTTTTTTTTATTATTTTTTGTAAGTCGTCTTTCACATAGTACTGGTTAGGTTCCAAAGAAACTTAGTGACAAATTATTTTGTTCTCTGCATTTTCAAAAACGAAACGGAGTAATCTGTTTTAAATATAAAATCTTAATGTCAAACTGAACTTGATTAGAGACATAGTTACTACTCAACTATGCCGTAATGGTTCACTTTATTTTGTTTCATGTATTTAAAGCAAAAATACAATTTATTATAATAATATAAACAATTTGTTACTGCAAAATGTAATTGTCGCGAAAAATATTCTAAGTACAAGTAAATAGATGTTTCATTAACTTAATGACAATATTAAATGTTATTATTGATAATTCATATTATAATTAGGCCATCGTGGCGCAGTGGGACAGCGTCTGACTTTAATCGCGATTGGTTATGGGTTCTATTACCACTTATATTCAAATGCTCTGGTGGTGGTAGCGAAGCGGTGTTTTGTTCCACCAATAACCAAGCAATAACTCGATTTCGGACGGAAAGTGGAGACCGGAGTGTCTTAACACTAGGTTCTTTCTGACTACCATGCTATGCAGTAAAGAGGGTGGTGCTGAGATTTAAAGTTATAATACTATGGTTTTTATTTCATCGACGTTGATATCAATTTAGCAAATGTTCAGAATTAATGTATAAAAATATCGAACACTAAATTCTAAAGAAAGTTCCATATATACATAATATTATATACGCTAGTTTAATATTATTATTATTATATATATATTCTATACTTTATGTATGTGTGTAGAAGTAGTATTGTTGTGAAAATGTATGTGGCCTTTTTGTAATCGGGCCATAGTGTAGATCTGTATCTTTCACAAAATATCTAATCAGCACATTTATGTCAATAATTATGTAAATAATTTTATTTAATATAATTTAACATTTGAATTATTTTTTTGTCGGTATGTTTTAACTGGTTTTTAAATATATTTTGTATTATTTAATTTTTACCCCGTGAGTATTATGGCATGAAATTAACGTCTAGTCACCGCAGCATTAAAGTTGTAACGTACAAGAAGACATGCATATTACTTATAAAAATCAATTAATTAAAACTATTTTATAAATTAAATATATTAAATTAAATGTAAAATTTAGTGATTCGTGATGAAAATCACGTTCAAAATTGTTGCTTAAATTCATTAAAAAATTATGACGATATATGACCGCTTATATAATAAAATGCTTTGTAGAAATATTATACATGTTTGGCAATTATATTGATATCGATATTTAAATATCAATTTTTTAGTATATATCGATAATTAATAATTATAAAATGTATATCGTAAATTTATATATATATATATATATATGTATCGACTTGGACTTTAGTATACGTTTCGCGTTCAGTATTTATTATTATTATAGTGAGACAAATATTATTTTCGCTGAGCGAAAATTTTTATGTTTAAAATGTAATGTATCTGTTGATACCATGTGATTTGATTTGCTGTGCATAGGTGATTTAAATAATTTATTTATTCGTTCATTACTTATATTGCTTTCTCTGTTATAACGTCCAATTAAATATGGAAATGTAAGTTTTAAATAATTCTTTAATATCGGTCTTGACCGAGTGTTTTAACACAACACGAAACTGCAACGAGTATTGCGTTTAAAAGTTTTTTAACTTTCCATAAATCACACTTATTAATGTTATGCACTAAACGACTTATGTAGTGTTCTTTATCTTTTTCTATTTAAAAATCTGTTTGACATTTCTTAGCTTGTTTTTGTTTTTTTTTTTCTTTTTATTACATGTGGTTTTGACTTCACTTAATTCATCCACATGTATTGGCACACTGTATTAAAAAAAGAAGTGACAATTAGAATGTTTTTATTTAAAATTATATTTGAATAATTATCATGATTTGTTTGCATTTATAAACAAGTTTCATAGAGGTTATTCAATATATATATTTTTATAATTATATGATGTGCCAATATGCTTATTTTTGGTTTTTATAATTTATCAGGGTTTTCTTACTTTGAGCAGTCTACTACGTCAATTCTTTTCATTGTTTACTTCATGGAGTACAATTTGTGTTACATCTAGAATATAAATTGTTCAATTATAATGAATGGATGTTACTAATTAAAAATGTTTAAAACCTAACCGTGTGTATTTTTTTTCTTGTTTTATTTTCCCTTTATATATTTACATTTGTTTTATGTATGGTAAGTAATTATAGATATTAGTATAACCGTTGACGTATACAAGGTAAAAAAAATTAAGGTAAACTTATTACAATTAGAAGCCATTGTGGTGCAATGGGACAGCGTTTGGCTAGAAACACAATTGGTTGTTGGTTCGATTCCCACGCGGATGAATATTTAAGTTATTTTAATTTCTCCGCTTTGGTAAGACAAATCGTGGCCGTGAGATCCGCCATGTCTATTTTAGGCTTAAAGTGGTGAACGGAGTCTTAAGACTGTTCTCGTTGAACCCCGCTATGAGGAAAAAAGCGTGAAATTGCAAATACAAATTCGGCCAAAGTATACGTTATCTAGTTATCTAGCGGGGTTTAAGCAAAATGTTTGAATGTAGTATATATATTTTGCAAATTAGATATAGTAGGCTATGTAAATTTAAATAAAAAAATATAGATATTGTTTTCAATTTTTCTTAGTATTACTAAAGAGAATATAATAATCTTGGAGCATCTTGACATTAGGTTCTTTCTGCCAAAAAAAAGATAACTCCATATTACGATCGACAGCAAAAAGACATAAAGATGTCATTCTGAATAAATTGCTACAATGTTTACAACTTTACAATATAAAATTTTGTAAGTATCTATCTTATTATTAATATTAATTAAGTTTTAGCATATACTTATAATAATATTGATATTTAAACACCGACTTGAGGTACATGTTGCGTTTTGACAAAATGTGGTTTCAAAAATTTGCAATTATTTAAATTGTTTTTAAATATATAAACGCTTACGCATAGGTCATGCGTAGAATGTTTTTATCTTCACACTTTTTCCCACATAGCAGAGTAGTCAGAGAGAACTTAGTGTCAAGACACTCCGTTGTGTATTGAGTGGCGGACCCCAACGCCCCGCTTTATCTTGTTCACCAGACTGAAGAAATGAAAATAGTTAAATATAGATCATTCCACCGAGTGGGAATCGATCCCACAACCAATCTCCATTACAGCAGACACTGTCCTACTGCGCCACGATGGTCTGGATAGATGGATGTAGAAATTATACCAAATAAACTCGAAATCGTATTAATGAAAATCGAATCCATTTTTAGATTTTACAAAATCGAAATGTCTGCCTTGTCTGCCAGTTAAAAAAAATAAAAGAAACACGCTTAAAAATATTTTTGTTTTATGAAAACAGTGTATTGCTTGACATACATACATACATTACATATGTGTAATATTTTTAAGATTTCTTTCATAATGGATAGATATATATATATATATATATATATATAGGTGAAGCTAATAAAAGCGAAACAGAGGGATTAATTTCGAAATACCATACAATCTAAATTTATATTTTGATCCTACCCGTCTGTCTGTGTCTTCTATTTCTGTATTGCTTATGAACTTGCTTGTATTCGCATTCGCATTTTGTATTGTTTTCTGTTTGTAAAACATATTTCAACAGACTTACAAATACGTTTAATGAATAAAATATTCATTACTTTGAAGCTAAGTTCAACACTTTAATATTATATAATGGAATTGATAAGTTCTGTATAATTTACGAATACATAATAGGTCTCAGACGAAAACAAGCTTTTATACCGTCAATTACGTTTGAAGAGACCACTTAAACTTAATAGCTTTCAGTCAATCAACATTTAAATAGGTACAATTCATTTCGGTTACTTTCTTACACAAAACACAATAGGCGAAACGTTTTTGAATAACATAGTTAAGTATTTGAATATTTTACAGCTGTAGAAATAAAATAGCGCAAAACCATTTGATTGATCTGCTTTTAAAGAAATGTTTGGTATTATTTGAATTAACTAGAATTCAATATTTAAGCGAAGTCACGGGTGATATGATATGTCCGAATATGATTAAGGGTATTGACCATCTAAGGGATCCTCGTCTAAATAAGGTAAGGTTTGCGTGTTATTTCAACGCTGTATTTGTACGGGCCGTTTCTATTACAAGTCAGAATCCTGAGGCTATATTGAACAAAAGCGTTTCGGGTTTTCAGTTTACTTTTCTATAATAGGTAAATGCAAAAGTTATATTGACCAGTGTGGAGCTGTGCGACGCCGTATTACTATTGATGCTTTTGGTCGTGGGTTAGATGTCCAGTAGGAGTGTTATGTTGTTTTTTTTTTTATTTCTCCACTCTGGTAAGACAAAGCACGGCGTTGAGTTTTGATAATCAACACGTATTGTCTTGGTTTTCGAGCGGAAAGTAGGGAACGGAGTGTCTGAATTCCCTCTACCTATGTTATGCGGAGAAAAGAGTGAAACTTAGTATTATCCTTATTGAAAATTATTTGTTATCTTGATTTGAAGTAATTAATAAATGTAGGTAATATTTACCAAATATTAGCAAATTGAAAAAGATATATTTAGAAAACGTATTAACATTTGAACGCAGCGCGATTTGAACCCGCGCCTCTTGAAAACCGTTAAACGCATGGCTTAGCGGTCAGAGTGCTTGAACGGTTTTCAAGAGGCGCGGGTTCGAATCCCGGTGCGTTCAAATTTTTGTACGTTTTCTAAATATGTCTTTTACAATTTCCTAAGTGTGGTATTAACACTTTAAAAAAATGTTAAAAATAATGGAAAATTGATCATCTATTTAGTACCTACTTATGTTCGCTGAGGTACTTAATGTACTTACACTTATTGCGAAACCAATATTGAGCACAACAATATGCAATGGTTTTTGTAAAAGAAGCTTTTCTATAAAAAATTCAATGCTATGCCAATTAAAGAAACATTTCAGGGATTAGCTTTCACTTTAGAAGAAAGACAAGCTTTAGGCATTCAAGGACTTCTAGCCGCGAATTACAAAACACAGGAGGAACAATTGAACATTTGTCGATTATCTTTGGATAGATACAAGGACAGTTTAAACAAATATCTTTATTTAGTTGAGTTACAGGTAAATAGAGATGTAAATGAATAACTTGCTTATTTACGCTTTGCTTAGTATGCGACGCTATCGTAGCGTATTTGTCTAAAATTATAGTTGAGGATTCGAATTCTTCTAGATTAAATAATATTTGGTGTTTTTTTTATTAACATATTTTAAATAAAATTTTATTAAATAAATAGCATTCTCTCTTGCCAAACGATTTTTCGTAGAATAATCTTTGGGTAGCAGAAATTTGTAAAAATCTCTCTACAGAGATGCTTACAACAAATATAAGTTGTAATAAGCGTATAAGAATTTCGACCCAGCTGGATGTAAAACGCATGGGTTAGCGGTCAGAGCGCTTGAACGAATTTCAAGAGGCGCGGGTTCATATCCCGCTGCGTTAAAATTTTTATACGTTTTCTAAATATGTATTTTTGAATATTAGTGTTATTTTCAACTAAGTTGAAATCTAAACCTTCGTTTTTTTTAACACAACGTCTGTATAAAAGGAAGCGCTAAAATAAGTGACAATTAGTTTATAGTTTCTCTAACTATCAGCAATCTATCTTGTGTACAAATTTGAACATTTTAAAGTGGGTAGCGGAATTACAAATTCCGCTACCCACTTTAAAATGTTCACATTTGTATAAAAAGATGTTAACAACAAAAAAAAGTTTTGACGTAGCCGGATGTAAAACGAATGGCTTAGCGATCAGTACCTACGCTTTGACAATTTCTAACAAGCGCGAATTCCAATTCCGCTACGTTTAAATTTTTGTACGTTTTCTAAGAATGTTACACATTGAATACCGAGATAAGATGAAGATTGAGTAGTAATATGACAAATATATGTATCTTTTAATAAAACATTACTCCAAAACACCACAATTGTTTCCAATTATTTAATTTTATTCAATTTTATTTTTAGGATACGAATGAGAAAATATTTTTTAGTCTACTTGCCAAAAATATTGAAAAGTATTTGCCTATTGTTTACACTCCTACCGTGGGTCTGGCTTGTCAACGTTTCGGCCTTATTTATAGGAGGCCACGAGGTCTATTTATAACGATTTATGATAAAGGACATGTATTGACTATACTGAACAACTGGTATGTACATATATTGTATATATATATTTTTGGGTAATAAAACTTTTATAACAGAATTAATTTTGAGAGAAGTACAGCGTTCAGTTATACCGCTAAATACGCAATATCCCGATTTTGGACGGATATTGATGAATAGAGTGTCTTGACACTGAGTCCTGTGTGCCCATCCTGCTCTGTGAGAAAAAGCAAGATGCTTGATCAAAGTTTTCTACTTTCTAAAATATACGATATACGTATGCAATATGACGCTAAAGAAATTAATTTGACAATTAATTAAATTGAATTCAAACTGCTTTTATACCTTACTCTATTTTTATTTAATTTTTTTGCACGCTTTTTAACACATAGCAGGGTAGGGAGAGCGTACCTAGTGTTAAGACTTTCCACTTTCCACATGAACTCAAGATATTGCGTCTTGAGTGGCGGAACTCAATGCGGCGCTTTGTGTTAGGTACTAGGACAAATACTTTCCTTCGAGTGGGAATCGAACCCACGACCAATCGTGTTTACAGTCAGACGTTGTCCGACTGTGCCACAATGGCCTCACTTTAATATAGAGACTATTACCATTATATACAAATTCCAGGCCAGAACATGATGTGAGGGCAATAGTATTCACCGACGGCGAACGAATCTTGGGCTTAGGGGATTTAGGCGCTTATGGTATGGGTATTCCTGTAGGCAAACTGGCTCTATACACCGCACTGGCTGGTATAAAGCCGCATCAATGTTTACCCATCACTTTGGATGTAGGTACTGATAATCAGGTAAGCTATCGGTAACTTTGAAGTGAAATATTATAATTTATCAGCGTTTCAAAATATATGTATATCCGTTTATGGATATAAATACTCTATTTTTTGTTAAAACAATGTACGAATGTATGAATACTTTTTACACCTACAGTACGTAAATATACATATATATATATATACTACTTTTGTGGGGTGAAAAACAACTCTTGTTTATTAAATTAATTATTAAATATTTTTGTTTAATGTTTAACAAAAATAATCGACTAACTAAAAGAAATAATATTTTTAGTTAGGAACACTTATTAATCACTAGAGAATCAGTTCAATTAATAAAAACAAACATAACCTAACCAATAAAATTCTTAAATAATATTTATACCGCCATTTTAATTTATTCCGTGTGAAGTAGTTATGACTCTCTTCGGAAATACGCGTTTTGTCTAGTAAAAGTTGTAACTGATATTCTGTTTGAAGCATCAGTTAATTCAAGTTAAACAAAGTAAAAATAATTGTTATATTTGCTATAAATAAAAGAAAATTTTACATTAAGTGTTAATGTAGTTTTTGTATTTTAACTTACAGGAACTTTTAGAAGATCCGCTTTATATCGGTCTAAGGCAGAAAAGAGTCCGTGGTAAAGAATATGACGATTTCATAGATGAATTTATGAAAGCAGCTATCGAACGATTTGGCTCCAACATCCTTTTACAGGTATTAACTTATTTTTAAAGTGTTAGTTAAAATAAAAAATTGTATTCAATACAATGTTAGAATAGCATTGTATTGAATACAATTTTTTATTTATGATAGAGCATCTTTGTAGAGAGATATATGTTGTAACAAGCGTATAATAATTTCAATTTAGCTGAACATAGAACGTATGGGATTGCGGTCAGAGCGCTTGAACGGTTTCCTAGAAGCGCGGTTAGAGTCCGCATGTTATCCGTAAACTTATTTTCTTAATACTTATAGTATTATAGGGGCCCTTATAGTACCCTATAGGGCGCTTATAATACTATAAGGGCCCTATACCTTGATTATCATAAAAAATATACATTTTTCAAGTCTCAAGATTTCTAAGTCATGATAAAATAAATCTACGGTCAAGTTTTGTTATATCATTTGTTTAATGGTTTAATATTAAACAAAGTTAGTATGAATTTAATGTAAAAATTGCACAAAACCTTTTATAGTTCGAAGATTTCGCACAAGCAAACGCTACAAGATTATTAGACAAATATCGTGATGATTTTTGTACTTTCAACGACGATATCCAAGGCACGGCTAGTGTGGCGGTCGCGGGCTTATATGCCGCTGGAAGACTGAGTAAACGAAAAATGAAAGAGAACGTTTTCATGTTTTTGGGTGCTGGTTCTGTTAGTGTATAATTTTAATACTAAGTCGTATTTGAGAACGTGTCATAGCTATCTAGATGCAATTGATAACTTTACTATTCAATTTTCTTAACGCTGCTTATATAAAATATATTCCTAGTAACATTTGTTTAAAAATATTATAACACTTATAAATTTTAGTTTTGTTTTTGTCATGGAAAGCATTCTATTTTTTTTTGTATAAATCATTTTGTTAGTCTGCAGAAGTATATACAGAAGTTTAGAAATAACGATCGCGCCGGTTTATGCTTTAATTGATATCTTTAACAACTTGTTAGTGAAAAAACACTACTTACCAATTCACATCACTACCTTTAATAATTAATTTACTAGGCGGCTACAGGCATAGCCAATTTGATAGTGGCAGCAATGGTCGATGACGGTTTGAAAAAAGAAGATGCATTTAATCTAATATACATGTTCGACGTAGACGGGCTTTTATCAACGCGACGAAAAAGTGCTCTTCCTGATCACGCAAAACACTTTGGAAAAGATGCAGAGCCTGAGACAAGTTTTGAGAAATGTGTAGCGACGGTCAAACCCACTTGCCTTATTGGTTAGTAAAGAAAAACTATTCTTATATTATTTTAATTAAAAGGTGTCTTTTAATAATATTGAAATATGCGTATGGATATTGAACACTTGAAACTCAACTCAATGACTTGCATAGCAGCCGGGCAGCGTCTGACTGCAAAAACGATTGGTTGTGGGTTCGATTTCTACTCGGAGGAATAATTATATTTTAAATATTTCCATTTCTCACTCGGATACCTAAGACAAATCGCGGCGTTGAGCCCCGCCACTCAATACGCAATGCCTTTATTTTGGTCGGAAAGTGGACAAATTCAAATACTTGTCATTTGTGCCAAGATGGCAAGAGCCTCTAAAGACATGTTTAGAGAAAAACAAGCCTAAATTACAACCAAAAGCTTAAATGGTAAATGGTATCGCTTACATTTCAGCAGAGTATGGATACTCTGGTTGGAACCACGACAAAAAGTAACTAATGTTCTGACCTGAAATACAGTCTGTTTCCTAAGCGGTTTAGCTTTATAAATTGTAATGGAAAAAACGCTAAAGAAATAAGGCAGCTATTTATTTTTCTCAATAAAGTATTGTAATGTTACTTTATAAGACTTTAAAGTGTTATTTTGTATATTTAAAGTTATAAGTTTATAACCTTTATGAAATTGAAATGAATTTCGAAAGTTGAAAGTTTGTATTATACATAGTCTTGCCAAAAGTGTTGTAACAAAGAAAAATAACATATTTTTATTGTACGTAAGATTAATTACTATTACAGTGAGTTAGCTTAATATATTACATACATTTAACCTATATAAAGCTTAGGTGAAGTGGTCTCCATTGGCTGCAATACGTTAATACATTTTAAACATTGCGGTATTGTTAAGCGGGTTAACTAACTTCTCGAGAATCCTATCTCGATACACTTGTGTCGTTGTTTTGATACCTCTTTTACAAATATATATCTCAGTCACTCCTTCATAGCTAACACCCTACGAAATCATCACTGAAAGCCGGATAATGCCCACGCTGTACACTGATTAGTAACCGGGAAGCTTCTTTAGAGCTTTTACCATAAACACGGTCATTTTGTTTTTTCAAATATTGTTCAATTGTAGAAAAAAATTTTGCGACCTGCTGCGTACTGCATAAGTAGTTGTTTTATTTTACCACCCTATTCTTTTTTAAATGACTAGTTAAAAAAATTACCATTGCGTCTGTTATAGACTGCAAGACCTAAGTCATCTATTGAAATACGCGACGTGGTTCTAGGTGCTATCTTCATCTCTCAAGTTCAATTCCTTGCTTTCGGACAGGATTTCTTGGAATTCTTTACCTTACTGATATGATCGCATTTTTCGAAGGAACAATACGTCGATGTTCTGATCTTTTTTTGTCACAAACAGAGGAGGTTTCATTGTATATATCAATAGCCCAGTACACAAACATTTGACTAACACGAAACGTATGGAGGATTATAAAAATGCTATTTGGCATCACACCTGCTTTATGTAATGCAATCACCAAACTCCATTTTAATATTACAAAATATTTTACAATAATATTGGCTCAAACATAAGAGAACACAATGAACAATCATATAAAACTGACAGATTCTAAATTTAAAAGTAATAATTTGTTTATTTTTAATTATAACAGTATTTATGGGCAGACTAAGTAAAACCATCGTCAACAAGTGATTTACATTTGTTTTATTTCAAAATAGTTTAAGGCAACGTAATATTATGTATGTGTGCACATTTTATTATTATGATAATTAAATTTTATTGAAATATTATACTAAGTTTGTAAGTTATCCACGTTCAAAGACAATTCATTTAAAAACTACCGCACTGTCTTACAATGGACGATAATTATACCATCTTATACTAAGAACAGTACTTAAACTTATTTTCAAGTGTATGTAAGTAAACCTACTCTAAGTGTAATTATCTAAGGTTGTTCCACTGTTGGGGGCTCATTTAATGAAGCAATCCTGAAGCAAATGGCGAATAACGCTGAAAGGCCGGTCATATTCGCACTTTCGAACCCTACAAGTAAAGCTGAGTGTACCGCACAAGCTGCTTACGACCATACAGAGGTACTCAAATGTCCATTTACTTATAGATGCATAAAGATATATTTTTTTACCTAGAAATAAGTCATGCACTAATTTAAACATAAAACAAGTTTGCTAGCTAGTTTTATTAGACAAAGCAGTACGTTACTTTTTGATAACTAGCACCAGAGTTCTAGCAAAGCGGCGATCGGAGTGACTTCCCAATAGAATCACTTTTCGGTTCCTCGTAAAATTCAGAAGTCAATGATATATTTTACACTTATTAATATTAGTAGGCACAATATAAATACTTTCTAATAGCAAAACGTTTCTTATTTAGTTACATTATTATTAAGCTTCCCACACAGCAGCCAAGGTCAAGGTTTATTATATTTATAAAACATTGTTTTGCCATCGGATCTGCACGCGTAAGCGAATTGAAAGCAAGGAGTGAGTGGAAATAAGGTTGCAAGGTTTTCTAAAATTTATAGATACAGATGAAGCTAATAAAAGCGCGTTTAAAAGATGACCAGTTTATATATATTTTTTTGTGAATCGTGAAACACCAAAAATATCCAGAAACTTGAGAATAATTTACAATTCATTATTTTTTAATATATATATATAGTGTTATATAAGTATCTATTATTATTACTTTATTTGTACACCACATAAAATTGACAAAAATTATTGTTTTTGTAACACATAAAAAAAATGTAATGTACCAAAGTCGGTTCTTTATTATTTGTAGGGTAGATGTATATACGCGTCTGGTTCTCCTTTCCCACCTGTCAAGTACAAAGATAAGGAATATCGAACTGGGCAAGGAAACAACTCGTATATATTTCCCGGAATAGCACTCGGCGTGATTGTAGCTCGGCCTCGGTGTATCCCTGAGACTATGTTTTTGACTGCTGCTAAGGTGAGATATAAAAAAATTTCCTAATATAATATAATATTTTTATTGTAAAATCACACTTTGTTCTGCATAGCAGGTTGGTCAGAAAGAACTTAGCGACAAGACACTCCGTTCTTCACTTTCCGCCCGTAATTAAAAGCCCTTTGAATTAACAGAACGCGGAAATCAAAATAATTTCTCCGATTCAGGATCTAATAAATATTTGATATAAGATATTTGAGAGACATTTATTAATACATATACATTTAAAAATATATAATCATTAGGGATTAAATACCACCGAAATGTCAATTGTCACTTTTGTACCAAAATTATGATATAACTGTAATTTTATTTTTAATACTTTCTATAAATCTAATTTTAAAATATAATTATTTAAAATTTAGATAAATAATATTCAATATATTAGATACCCAAATGCATATAAAGCCGCATTAAAGCAAACCTATATCCAAAACAAACTCATAACTTGTTAATAACATTCCGCTGTTCTCAGAAATTTCCGTTTATTTTGGAATTCAATTTCAATTTGTATTGTACTGTTGAAAAAGTTGCATTCGACAATGTGAATATAAGTATAGATGAAAGCCGGGATCATTTCAGACTTTGGCAAACTTTGTGAGCGAGGAGGACTTGGCGCTCGGCCGAATATATCCGCCGCTCGGTGATGTTAGGAACGTATCGCTTAACATTGCTGTCGAAGTCGCCAAGTTGGCGTATTCAAAAGGTATTGTACTAAATATCGTTGTTATTCGAATGATTTGTTTAAATTGTGATTCTATTTATGAGGACATGAGAATTGAGTCTAAATAGTTCTAAATTAAAAAATAGCTGCCTTTTTTTCGTATTAAATTTAATACTTAATCTCTGCACAGTATTTATGACTTATGAGTAAATAATATAAAAATATAAACGAGTATACATATTTTAAAATGAAACTATTTTTTTTTAACCGGATTAATCGCGTATAATATTGGTATTCGAAAATACATTTTAGAATCCGACGTTTCGAACACTTTACAGTAGTCCGTGGTCACAGGTAGACTCTACATAATCCGGTTAAAAATAGTTTCATTTCAAAATGTGTAATAATCGTGAAAATCAAAGAGAGAGAAATAAAACTTGGTCGTAACTACTACACCGAGCATGATGAAGTAAAGTCCAATATCTGAAATTGGCGGTAAGTAGAGAGATGAAATATTGAATCTCAAGCACCCCTCAAGTATCCCTGTCTATACTCAGAATACAAAAAAGTATTGCTCAGACGCCGTTGAGGTATTCATGAAAATAATTTTATTATAGAAGCTCAGCTTCGCGATAGAACTAAAGTAATTACTTTTGCAACCCTTGTCAAATAGGGGATATAATTATGGTAACGCCTATCCATACAATATTAATGTATAGTAATAATATGTTTCATCTATTCCGTCTAGAATTAAAGTAATGAGGAATGTAAGGGTACTAATTAAATTAAAAAATTAAAGTAAAGAGGATGTATAAATTATTAAATTTCCTTTTTTTTATAGATACCTACATACTAATTTATATGTAGTACTAATATAATATATATATATCAAAGCAGGTCTTGTTCAAGTGACATTTGTCAATAAAGTATGAAATGTAAATGAAATCATTTCCCATATAAATACCTTTGACAGTATTCTATTATTTCTAATCGCCTTATTTATTAGACAACGTTAAATAATTTTGCTCAGAGAATAAATATATTTTGTTTGTTTATATATTTAAAAATAAAACAATTATCTTAATAACCTTCTCTACTATATATTTTTTAACATTTTTTTTAAAGTGTTATTCGCACACTTAGGAAATTGAAAAAGACATATTTAGAAAACGTACAAAAATTTGAACGCGCGCCTTTTGAAAACCGTTCAAGGTTGAACGGCTTGAAAGCTTAAACGGTTTTCAAGAGGCGCGGGTTCAAATCCCGCTGCGTTCAAATTTTTATACGTTTTCTAAATTTAAACCTTCTCTACTGTTGTAAAGTAGCGTTCTTTCGTTTTGATGTCAAAAACATTGTTACCATCACACTGCGTAACCTGATCCTAGAATCCTAGTATAAGAAAAAACTTAGTAAAAAATATTGGTTTTAAAATAATATAAAAAAAAAACATCTATCTTTAATTGAAAAATCCACTCCGATTTGTTTGACTATTTTTTTTTCTTTTTTCGGCTACCGTTACTTAACTTTGTTAAATCCTAATATATGTTTCGTATATATCGTTATAAGCAGACATTTTATCGTTTTATTCTCTTACACTATTCTATATTTTGTAATATATTATAAAAAAAGTTTAATTTCTTTACTAAATCTTCCAACTTGTAACTGTATTGTTTTGATTTTAATTTCCAAAACAGTTTTGACTATTGAATTTTATTAATGATATATAATGTATTATTATTATGTAAAATGTTTATTTATTTTTTATATATTTTACAATGAACATTGTATTAATAAATACAATATATATTGATTAGAACGCCATTGTCAACAATCTGAATTGTATATATTCGTAAAGTACTCTAGTGAAAACTCGAACTCGGCGAATTCTTAAGCTATTGTCAATTTATACAATGTAGTTAAACTTTACTGAAATGCAAATGATGACACTGTCTTTGTATATATACCCATCTAGACATTAATTACAGCTTTTATTGTTTCCAATGTTATTTTAAGAAAATTAGTATGATTAGTATCACAATAATGTGTGAGAATAAAAGATATTTAAAACGTATAAAAAATTTTTTACGTTTTCTATATATGTCTTTTTCAATTTCCTTAGTGTTCGAATAACACTTTAAAAAATGTTAAAAAATATATATTTAATAAATAGCATTCTCTCTTGCCAAACGATTGTTCGTAGAATAATCTTTGGGTCGTAGAAATTTGTAACATCTCTACAGAGGTGCTAACAACAAATATAAGTTGTAATAAGCGTATAATAATTTCAACGTAGCTGAATGTAGAACACATGGCTTAGCGGTCTGAGCGCTTGAACGGTTTTCAAGAGGCGCGGGTTCAAATCTTGATGCGTTCAAAATTTTTTATACGATATCTAAATATGTATTTTTTTTAAAAGATATACTTATTATAAAGTAGCTTCACGCTTTTATCCGCTTAGCTCCATTCTTCACTTTCCGTCCGAGTCCGAAAAATTGTGTGTTGAATGGCGGAAGTCAATACCGGGCTTTTCCTTGTCGCCGGAGCAGTGAAATGAAAATTATTAAAACATGACCATTCCAACCAGTGGTAATCGAACCCACACCATACAGATACTATACCGTTTTATAAGGTCTGCAACAACAGCTATGTGGGAAAGGCGTGAAAGTGATAAAAATTAATAAAAAGTTAAACTGCATTTAACATAGCAAAACTATATATTTTTTAAACAATTCAACCAAATAAGTATATTGTTTAAATTACATTTTGTGTATTTTGTAAGCTATTCTATTTAAAAATTGATTACCATAATAATGTAAATATAAAATATTTTGATGTATAGCTTAATTTTAATTTTTGTTATATTAGATCTCGCGACCACATATCCAAAGCCTAAGGATTTAAAAGCCTACATTCAAGAACATACGTACAAACTCGAGTACGATGAGTATGTACCAAAATTCTACAACTATCCAAAACTTCCAGATATAAAAGTGAAATCTATAGAAGAAATGTACAAAGGCTTGGTGTTAGTATACAGTTTATACACTTTTTTTTAATAAAAACGAAATTGTCTCTAATATAGTCTGATATATATTACTTGTAATTTGGTCAAACACATATTTCTAAATGTTGATGACCTATGCTCCGCTCTTTACTTTCCGTCTGAATTCGAAACACTGCGTGACATTTTCTAACCAGAGCGGAGAAATAAAAATCATATAAATATAATCGTTCCCATAGGTGGAAATCGAACCCAACACCAATTGCATTTACAGTCAATTGCTGTCCCATTGCGCTACCATGGTCGGGGAGAATGGAGTATCTTGACAATAAGTTATTTCTTGCTGTGGGAAAAGCTTTAAGCTATACTTATGCTATGACTTGTCAGATAACTTGTCAGTTAACATGTAATTGTGCAAATTTTAAATAATTTAAAACTTTCCAGGGGCCCACCAACATAGACTGTGAAATAATATAATAATAAACGAAGTACTTTGTACTGTCGATATCATCATTATATAACCTTATTATTTAGAGAAAAAAATGTTTTAAAGAAAATTAGTATGAGACTGAAAGAGAATCGCTGAAAGAAAAGATAAATGTGGAGGAAAATGGTTCACCACGTTGTTCTTTGTGATGGTTGCGTCCCTTAAATTGTTTATTGTGTATACTCTTTTTATCTGAGATTGATTTGTCATATTTTTATTTTAAATACTGGATTTGAAAGGAAAATATTTGAATATTCATGAATAAATATTTATATTAGGACCTTATTTGTTAATTGATTTAATTCCTAAGACGCCTAATTGTCGAGTGTAAAATATTTTCAAACAATTTAAGATAACCTCATTTGTCTATAAATTCGCCTCCGAAATTCTGATATAACGATCAAAATGAATTATTCAAATTAATAAACATTATAAGAGTTTCAATTTGTGATTATATATAAAGAACAATATTAATGTATGTACGAGTATGCTATGTGCACTTGCCCATACTGAAGTTCAATCAACGTAGGACTGAGCAACCGAAATAGATTGCGGTTATTAAAAATTTTTTGTGCGCACTGAAAAGGAATTTTCAAAAATGAAAAATATACGAAAAATTACTTTTACATTGCTTCACGCTTTTTCACTTGCAGCGTGAGTCAGATAATACTGTGTATTCTGAGTTATTGTTTTCGGTTTTCCACATTATTACATAGTATTGAAATGTATATCTGTGCTGACTGACAGTTTAAATAATATTTTTAATTTCCACGATCCTTTTCGATCGAACGGAGATAAAATAACATGTATGAGAATCATATATTTAGTTCAATAGACATTAATAAATTAATACTACATTATAAAATAGTACTAGTATAATGTATTTCGGAGGAAGTTGCAATTGAATTTTCAATATAACAAATTTTATTTTATAATATTTTTGAACTGCGACGCTGTAAAGCTTTTAGTTGACAAATCCGTCTACGTACAACAGTTACAAAGTACACAGTACTTACATAGAATTTTCTGCTATAATGCTTATGCTATAAAATAAATACAATAATATCTCAGTTCTCAAATTTCTGCATACATAAAAGGCTAACGTTTTACATTTTCAGTGGAGATATGAAGAACTTCATGATTTAAAGTTTAAATATTAACCTTGTTTAAGACAAGCGCAACGCAATATAAATTTATTTAGGAAAAATACATTATATGAAAGTATTCACTTATATCCCTAAACTAAAGTCATTACTTTCTGTATTCTCCTTGGTTTCCTCATTTGATCCAACAAAATGTGTCGGTTTGAGGTTTATATGTACTACGAGTATAAGTCCATTAGGTATAACTATAAAATATTATAAGTTGGTTCACGAAATGGTAAATATAAGTAGAAAACCAAGGCAAGGTTTAATAGACATCGTTCATATCGTCGTCATTGTAAATGTAATAACTAGTCTAGTTAATTAAAATTGCAATAAAGTCATCTACACGCGAGTACTTTCACTAGAGTAGTAGTGTTAATCACTGCGAATAATTTTACGGCCACATTGGGAACAGCCCTGTTTCTTTGATAGTCCTATTATGTTCTCGCCAGTGTGGGCCGGGCTTTTAAAGTAATGGTGGCAGTATTGTGCTAACTGGGTTAGCAGCTTTTACGGTCTTTGCGGACCTGTTTAGTTATATTTTGTCTCTATTATCACGCTTGTATTTAATATATTTAGTTGAGTGAGCTATACAATGTGTCCATTATTATATAGTTAATTAAAACTGATATTCGTTTCGTTTTGTTTTCATGGGGAGATTTCCTAGAAATTATAGAAAAATAATTACAAAGAATAAATTTATAGGTTAACTAATTGCATGCTAGTAAGAGAGATGGTATGTTATTCTAAGCGAAGCTAAAAAGAGGTAAAAATATTTTTAAAATACACACATTTTGATAAGTTAGTTTTGGATTCGTGATATCGCGATTCAATGGGACAGCGTCTTACTGTAAACGCGATAGATTGTGGATTTGATTCCTGCTCGGGGAAATGATTATAATTCAAATATTTTTATTTATTCATTCTGGTACCTAAGACAAAACGCGGCGTAGAGTTCCGCCACTCAACACGCAATATCTCATTTATAATGGAAGGGTTCTCTCTGACATATAAGACAATGCGTGAATCTTGAAAAACAAATGATTTGAATTATACATTACTACTCAAATAATTTTGTTTTAAAAAAAGACCTGCATTGTATTAGTTTAAGTTGAAGCTATAAGGTGTAACTTCTATTTCTCAATTTATTATGGCTTCCGTGTTACTAGCTGGAAGTAGTTTACCGGTAAAGTTGTACGAATGCGAGAAGCTGACAAGTCGCTTAGTCCTGCCACCTCTTATTGCGAGTGCTGTGAGTACTGCCCTCTGGAATGTACGTAACTGTGTTTGCACGTTGCATTCTAGTTCATGCTATTATTGTGAAGTGTCAGTTATGTAAAAGACTTGAGTGCAGTATGTTTGTTTGTTTATGTGTTAAAATAGATGACATATTGAATTTTTTTTATATAATAGCTATACTTTATTTTTTATGTACAAATGCCTAGGGGTGGTGGTAATCTAGGATAATTACATTTTATAAAAAATTTAAATAACAATTGTACATTAAATAAGAATACCGGTATTAATATGAAAGTGGTAAGTTTGGGGTCAATTTAAAATCACAACGATTGGTAAATGTCAAAGGTCCTGGCAGGCAAATGACCTTTCACGCAAATAAGGTTACGGGAAAAAACTAGTATTTAAATAAAAAATAATGAATATACACTAAGTAATGTATGAGTCCAAAAAAAAAAATTGAACTATAGTGCTTCGCGATGTAGCACTTTCGTAGCGCTCATTATAAAACTGAGCATTTTTAACGAAACAAGTGTTGTTAAGAAAATTATTTTCAGCATGAATTGTTCGGGAGAAAGAATAACTAAAGTGTGAGAAAGAAAACGCTTTCTTGGTAGTGTTCTGGTATTTTATACATTTAAAAATATCATACGAAATATTCAAATCTTAAAGCTTGCCCGAAGGTTTTATAATTTTAATACATCAAGAATCTTTGTCTCGGAGGAAACATTTAAGAAAGTAATAGTATTGAAAAAAGTTATATCTCGGCCGGTTTATTCATATCGTACGCATTTAGGTAGCATGGCCTGGATAAATGATCCCATAAAAATTGTCTCGCGTAATAAGAACAATTTCAAAAACACATTTTTACAAAACGTATAAAAATTAGAACGCAGCGGGACGCTATACGTTTTCAAAAAATATGTTTTTAATTTCCTAAGTGTGTGATTAACACTTTAAAGAATGTTCAAAATAAGAACCATTTTTTTAGATGAAGAAAACTCTTATCTGTATTTCCGGTTGCTTCTAGATTCGGAAATTGAGTTTGATTTCAGTTCTCAGTACGTTTTAAGTTGCAAATGTTTGTGCTGTACGTATCTATATACCTAGACGTATCAAGCGAGTCCACCGGAACAATATCCGAGGTTATCACGTTACACGCCAGATGGTCGTTTACACATATACAAACTGGACCATTGCCACGCAAAATGGTTGCAACTCTCTGTATACTACGGGTAAACGTGTATTGCAATTCGGAAATTGGCATACGTTTCGACAGCGAGAAAGATTAAAAATATACGAATGAAAGGAGCGTCAATCCCGTGAATTAATTTCGACAAATTTCAACTTTTGCGTTGATTTCTGGCGATTGTTTTGCCGTTTTTTCTTTATAGATATGTTTTTTATTCATTTCAGTTGTTCTTTTTTTTTGGGATCTCATTGTTTGTTTCTGCGCTTTCATTTATACTTAATTTTTTATAAATATGCTATTATATTCTATAGTTCAATTTATTATTAAAGACAAAAACAAATTTTTATTAAGTATTTCTACATATTGTTTAATTTTCTATTTTTTGATTATTCACATTTAAAAAAAATGTATAAAAAAAAGATTGAATGTCCAGTTGAGTTCAGTTATTTTATTATAGCGCTTCTAACAATTTCTTAATATGAGTAACTCCTGTTTAACTGACAACTGACGTTTAACTAACAGTTTTAAGTATCAACATTTTAGAATTACTTTATAAGAATATGCATTTAATGAACAAAAAATGATAATTATGTATGTGTTAAGGGATAACTTATTTTTCGTTTTTTTTTTCAGCTTTTCGACTTTTCCTCATCACAGGTAGAGAGAACTTAGTGTCAAATACTCCGTTCTCTTGTCCCAGAGCGAAGAAATGAAAATAATTAAAATATAATCATTCCTCCATGTGGGAATCGAACCCACAGCCAATCGCGCTTGCATTCAGGCTCTGTTTCACTGCGTCACAATGGTACTTTTTTTGTATTAAGTTGAAAATATATT
This sequence comes from Podotricha telesiphe, assembly GCA_038994665.1. NCBI lineage: Eukaryota > Metazoa > Arthropoda > Insecta > Lepidoptera > Nymphalidae > Podotricha > Podotricha telesiphe. The sequence continues at coordinate 73,556 of JAOYRR010000532.1, read as the reverse complement.
ATACATTTTTCTAAATAAGTAGCTTATATGCTTAAAACAAAAATTAATTACTTTCCATATAACAATATGCAATAACTAAAGGTGGTGGTCTTGTATTTATTTAACAAATATAGAAGCAGACCGAAATAGAAATTTTATTTGTGATACAAACACATCAACACTCTCACATCAGAGAATACGAGACGTATAAAAATACAAACAGTCTGAGTAGACACAGTAAACAGATAACTGTATATAGATAGAGCTCGGTAAATTCGAATTTGGATTTAAAAATGATAATAAAAACGTGATTGGTCATTCAACTTTGATTAGATATTGTATGAACCACACATGTAGAATTTGAATAATGATATGATAATAAAAATATTTGGAATATTTCCTCTTTTTCTATGCAACGATGTTAAAAAAATAACCTAATATTAATTTCAAACTTTACTGTAATAGTTTGTAAAAAAAGAGATTTTATTTCGGTTTTATAAGCTGTATATTATAATTGGAGTGTTTCTCTTATAATATTAAAATACTTTTACGTTTTTTACTCAATACATATGTACATATGCATATAAAGACGGTACATATACCAAAAACAAAACATCTTGTACAATTTTTGTCTGTCTGTGTGTTTACTCCGGCTAATATGTGTAACGGCCGGACCTATTTTGGCGAGACTTGTAATAAGGAATAACTTGGTGGTTTAGGAGATTTTTTAGGAGTATTTTTTAGAACCTAGAATTCAGTTTAATTCAAACGAATTTAGTATTCAACACGGATGAAGTCGCGGACACAGCTAGTGTTATATATGTAAACTAAGCATTACGTTCCATACTTTTTTTTATTATCTAAATTTGTAACAAGTCTTTCAAAGTAATAATTCTGTACTTTTGTGGTTGCTTACAAAGATAACTAAAAATATACATTATACTATACTTAAGATAGTGTTATGCATTGTCTACTGTGTTTTAATTACAGAATAAATTTTAAACATGACAGGTGCTTATAATACTTGTTTTACTTACTTTGTAGAGATTTTACTTCACTATGAAGTAATTAGAGTCAACTAAAAGAAATTTACATTATAAGTATAATACATTTATTAGAAAATTCAGGTCCAAAAAATTCTGATAAATTATTTTATTTAGCTTGATAAAAGTCACGTTTTATAATTTGGGGCAATCGTTGGCCCCACTGCGCCACGCGGCCCTTTGGATAGATGGATAGGTAGTAAATTCGACCGCGAGTCAATGATTATAATTAGCTGATTTTCCTGCTCTAGTAAGACACCACTTAACGCAGTTTTCGCAAATTAATTCGAAAAGCGAAGAAGGAAATGTTATGATATTATGCAATCTACCCTGATATATGGAATACAGATGTCTAGTTGAAAAAAGAGAGTATTATGATTCATAATTAAGATAAAGGTTTTTAAACGTTCTTGACATAGCAATGAGTGTATTTGGCATTTATCTTGTGCCTTAAATTAAATTTAAAATGTAAAAAAATTTGAACGCAGCGGGATTTGAAGCCACGATTCTTGAAAACCGTTAAAGCCAATCGTATCGCAGCAAACTGCTTTTAAAATCAAAAACAAAATATTCTTCGTCAAATAGGCTATTATAAGCGCTTTCGAATCGTCAATTAACATAAAATGTCAGTATTGCCAGTCTTAGCGGCAGCTACCACCGGCTCGGAAGAGAAGTTCTGTTGAGAAGAGCCGGCGAGAAACACAACATTTGCTCTTTTCAAATATAGTTTTTCAATAAGTAGCCTCCTGAGTAAGCATCAAAAGCATTTAATTCCACATATTAATTATCAGCATTCAATTTTTTTATACGTTTAATTTAGAACGCAATTTTTTATACGTTTAATTTAAGATTTAATTTAGAACGCATTACGCTTATTGCAGTATAAATGAATATAAGAAACGGGTCGCTGTATGAACGTTATGAATAGCACAGCTTAGGATCGATCAGCTAAAGCGCCGCGGTCGCGTGACAGGAAGTGTTATTAATGGATTTTAAATTGCCTCTCAACTAGACTCATACTTATAGATTCAAACTTTTTCAACATTTGCCTCGTTTCCAAGTTTATAAAGTAACTAAAATTAAGTACACAATCATCTACGTGTGTGATATATATATATATCTATATTGAAAATAGAAAATATAATATTTTCATGAACAAAATTACTTCCAATTGTATATAAAATTAAATCATTGAGAAGGTTAACCTTTTGATGGATACCAATCGTATCGAGGTTCGGCTTCAAAAAGGAATGCCATATTTATAGAATAGCCTGAAATTTAAAACCTGAATTTGAATATTTGAATACTGACCTACATTTAACAATTAGGCACAAGAAACAAGAAAAAAGTAAATAAGTTTTTGATAAGTAGCCTTTTGTGGATTAAAAGAGAAATTCTAATGATAAAGCAGTACTGAGATCCATGCCATTCTTCATCTTGCTAAACTGGAGAACCCAAAATATTCTATATAAAAGTACACATTTCGTCTAGTGGATTTTGGAGCCACTGGCATCGGCATTGGACAAGTCTTAATTACTACAGATTATATATAATGATGTACACAAAACATGTTATACAAAAGTGTACATTTTTCAAACACTATAGTGTGTATATTTATTTTATGAATTAAATAATTGCTCATGCATTATTATAAAAATTAATGGCTTTCAGCACTTTTTCTCTAAATAAACTTTCAATATGTCAATTTTAATATTCCTGCATCAGTGTAAACGTTTAGACGTTTACACTGATGCAGGAATATTGGAACTTTGAGCCCCTTTATACTTAGGTATAAAGGGGCTCAAAGTTCCTTTACATATTAATACACTCGTAGTGATATCATATTCATGTGCAAATTACATAGCACTTGTGATTAAATGAATGTGAATTTTTAAATTCTAAGTCTAAGTGAAAAACTAATATTTAGCATATAAAAGTTTGTCTGGTTCTTTCCAACTACTAGACAATGGTACTAGCTGATTTATTATTACAGTTCTTAAAATACATTTTAAAAATTTTGATTCTAAAACAAAACTTCTAGAAATTATTGATATATATATACGATGATACTTTAATTTTTTAAATAAAAACATCAAAAAGAATTCACTGTTCACCCTGTATTAAAGTTACAAGACAATTAGCAAGTACGTACCCAAACAGACAGACAGACAGTATGTAAGCAAATATAACAGTATATTAAATAGTATTTTAGTATGATCTAACACAATGCATATGGATGTGTTTGCTAACGTGGCAATAAGTGTCACGAGCTGCAACACATGCGGCGCCTGTAGTTAATCTCCTTAATGAATTTTCATGGACAGTTCTGGGTCACACTGAATCTATGACAGTGTGTCAGTATGGAAATAATACTACTAAGGCCTGTCTATACAGTGAAAGCATTTTCCTTATTATTCGTCTAAGGAAGTTATGTGTTCTTAGAACATTATTATTCACCATACTTGCTTTGCTTTTGTGTGAGTAATGAGTTGACGTAACTCCGACGGTGTAGGCAGCGAGTGCCAAGATATCGCTCAGAGGACAGGAATGTGTCCGATTCATATGATACTAATGGTTGTGGTATTGCCATATTATATAAAATCTTTATAAAGTATTGCCTATTTGTCACTGTATGTTAATTTTGCCTTAATACTTTTAGTTCTCACTGAATTACATTCGGAAGTCCATATTCTTGCTACGATTTACAAACCGTAGCAAGAATCTGGTATTACCCAATTATTAATAAAACATTACCTAAACCATTATTATATTTACTAAAAATATAATATTATCTAAATATATATTCTAGATAACGTATAAAAATATCTTTAACAGTTTGTGATAAGAGGCATTAAGCTTAAAATTATACTAATCAGTTTTTGCTTCAAAGAACTGACTTTCATTTAATCCTATTACCATAAAGCAACTAACATGCCTATGTTAGGCATGTTAGCCTAATTCGTTATAATCCTTGCATATTCTGCTGGCCTAAAACGAAGAGGAGCTTGTAAGCTGTTGACATAGCTATCGGGTGTTTCTTATTTGATACTTATCGTAAGCGACACTAGTGCAATGCAGCTGTCGAAACCACTACATTCGAGCGCCTTGAGGAGGCTTAGATACTACTCGAGTGAACGGCTTAGCTCCTCCAAATACAAGTTTACTTGGATTCCGTGATTCTATATATCTTAAGCGAGAGATATAGTTTACTTACAAGAATCATACTTTGAGAAGCATTGAAAGTTTGATTTTTTATTTTAAGTTGCTCTGGGAAGACAAAGAGAGGCGTTGAGTTCCTGCGCTCAAAACACAATGATGTGAAATTGGGACGATAGCAGAAAACAGAGAGTTTTGACACTGGGTTCTCTCTACCTACCTGCGGCATAAGGCTTGAAGCTGAAAAAATTTTTTTTACACGTGAAATAAATATAAAGTGCAATTTTTACCTGTTATTTTAATGTGTTAAAAAAAAACTAAGCATCTGTCCTTTGTACATACAAAGCTCTACGCTCCCCGACCAACCAACGTAAAACACAAACAATTGGATCCATGGAGAGTGTTATTGTACCTATAAAAAAAAGGAAATTACACACAAAAAGTTTTCCTACATTATAATATAACAATTTTGACTTTACGAAATTACTTCATGCGTAAAATTAAATATAAATTTACTGTAGAATAGTAAAAGACATACAAATGGTAAACTCATTCACAACTTCTAATTGTGTGGCTACATTCGTTCGTGGCAAGAACTTGTGCTATAACAGCATTGAAACCAAACTTCGTACTAAACTACGTACAGCTGAAACTTTTATATTGCAATTTCGCGTCATATGGTTTCGATTGCTTAGTCATAGTAACTACGTAGTACGTAGAACAACAAATCTGATTTATTTATATATTTAGACTTTTTCAAGTCCTTCAAATGAAGAAAGAATGGTAAGGAAGAAGATGAAGAAGATATTACTATTGCATGCATCTAACGTGCGTGCCTCGAGGTCTTTTTTTCCCCCCGCATATGCAAGGTGTGTGTGAATGATCCTGTAGATTTTCCTGAACGCGACCTGCGGGCTTTAAAGCATCCAGTGTATAGACACCTTAACCCTTAATGCCGGCAACGCGTCCACAACTTCTCTGATGTTGTAGATGACCATGGGAGAAGATAACCACTTACCATCAAGTGATTTTTTGCTCATTTACCTTTTTGAAATAAAAAAAAGAAAGATATATGGAAGCAAAGGTGAGTGGTAAAAGAGGGAGGGGGAGAACGTGGTTGACCTTCTAGAATACAGTATTGATGATACTGGAGGAAGTTCACGTAAAAAGACACCCTCGGATCGTAGCATTTGGCGTTCCGTCCCCTCTGACTACCTCGCTAGGTATAAAGCGTTAAGCTGTATATAAATATATGTAATTATCTACTATTTACTATTACAGAAATATATTATTAAGTTTTTTTAATGAACATGACTTCCTCACATATAAACTAAGTGGTTCTTATTGACACAGAGTAAGCTGTAAGTTTAATCATAAGTAAGGACTTTAATAGGGTATAATTTTATAATATCAATTTTTACATCTTAGAATAGACTAATTTCAGAAATCCAACTTATTTTATCTTATAATCTGCAATTTACATAAAGGACAGATAGGATTAGAGAATGTGTGTGTGTTATATCAATATATTAATACATGAAGGAGATTCTTTAGAATCCTTTTTACAAAAAATATGTAGACGAAAAATAATGAAATGGGCCATAGTAGTTTTATAATAATACATTAGAAATTCATTGAATTAATGAAATAAATATTACATGTGTTGCAATGACATAAATATTGGCCAATGCCACTTTGCTGAGTCACTACCATGTGTTTGACATACACTTTTGTATAAAGACTTTTTAGCAACGTATGTGTATTCTTTGCGTCAGTGCGTTTGCTAAACTATATTATTTTGGAGTTTGTCCGTAATGTACATAAAAATATTTAAATATTTTGTTACCATATACTAATTGTTTTATATATTTTTAAGTACTGTCCAAAATATTCTACCAGAAATATAATAAGTAAAATTTAATTCAATACAAGAACAGTAAGGTTTAACTAACTAAATGAATTTTCCGCGACGAAGGTTGCAACCCAAATTAATTTATCAATAAGGCTTATTTTATTTCAGTGATCGCAACTAATGATTTTGTGCATGAATTTAAACGGAGCTACCTTTATAATTTGGTTATAATATACTATATATCTAATTTTATTAAAGCATAACTTTGAAAGCGCACTGCAAAGTTTTCAAAACGCCCTAATAATTATGTAGTGTCCGTTACTCCGAAAAGTTAAGCATTTCATAGAATAATTTAAGAAAATACCTTATTTATTTTTAAACGCGTCTATCAGGGAGAAGTAGGAAAATATAGCTTACTCTGATTTTCATTTGAAAGTAGGTATAAGTGATGGATTTTAGAAAACGATCACATTAGATTTTCATACATTTGCTTTTGAGTGTTACTCTCGACAGCCATCGAGATAAAATTATTCTAGTTATAAATTTATCTAATACAAAAAAGATGAATATAAATATAATACAACAAAATCGATTGCGCTATCGTGGTGTAGTGTGACAGCGTTTAGCTATAAACGCAACCAATCTATATTATATTTTAAATATTTTTATTTCTCCGCACTGGTAATTAAAACAAAGTGCGGCGTTGAGTTCCGCCATGCAACACGCGATGTCTTGGTTACAGGCGGAAAGTGGAGAACGGAGTGTCTTGGTTCTCTCTGACTATCCTGCTTCGGGAAAAGCGAGAAGCTGACGGAAAAAAAGTTACTGAAATTTCGAGCAACCTCAAATGTTATAACCATAGTAGGGGAAGTAAGTGAAGCACCTGAACAAGTTTTCAAAACTTCCCTGTAACCTAATAACTATCTATGGCCATTTATGAAACTGTTACACCTGTACGTACTGAAGGAAGCGTTTTGTGAATTTAAAGCGCTGTTTAGACAAAGTATTTTTGTATAAACAATTAAAAAGCTTAAGCTCTCTTAATGGCAGATTGGTCTATTATGATGCCATTGAATATAATAGTAAGCTAAAGTAGACAATGAGGTAAATGAACACTTTTCTATTCTCAGTTTCTGAATATAAAAAATGTTTATAAGTTCATATGTAACGAGGAACTTAAAATATTGAAAAATAAATGCATTTATTTCTTCATCAGTTGTACGCTCTTTCCAGCAAAGCAGGATGGGCAGAGGTATCCTAGTGTCAAGATATCTCGCTGGAATTCCAGACATTGTGTCGTGTGGCGCAGAAAGGAAAATAGTTAAAATATAATCATTTCCCTGAGTGGGAATTGAACACGCAATCAATCGCGCTTACAGTCAGATGCTGGTCCATTGTGCTATAGTAGAAAATTATACCCTGATAAACGTTCTATATGATCGATATGATGCCTGGTCTGTTAATACTAAAATCTTAACGTAGTGAATGACAAAATATTTTCTTAAATTATCTTACCTTATAAGGCCTAATACCTTAAAAGGCTTTGATTTTATACATTCACGGCATGTTCACGCGTAAATATTTCTATCTGTCACTGAAGGCCTGTCGAGAAAGCTGTAAGTCAAGGCTGTTTCGATATAAAGACCACCATTTTTACAAATTTTTCATATATTTTTTCCGCAACGCGTCTCACCAAATAAAAATTTAAACAAGTGAAATGCGAAGAGATTTATACGAAAATTACAAGGAAATATTGTATATAACTTTTAGAACGTCAAAAGCAGCTGCTAACTAAATTAGTTAAAAATATTGTTATTTGAAATATAATGTAATAAACGAGTGAGCCGTGACCGTGGTTGAGGGGCCTGTTATGAAATATGTGACTGTAAGGCAATATCAAAGCAATTAAATTCGTAAATTAATTATTTCTATGTTAACTGTGGTTTTTGTCCGTCTGTTAGGGGTTCTATATTGTAAATTTTAGGTTATTTTTTTAATAATCCAGCACATGTATGAAATGGGCTTTTATGTATTTCTGAGTTTTATTTTTCAGCTTCACGCTTTTACCATTTTTATCGCATAGCTACCCTGCCCAGTCAGAGAGAAGCTAGTGTCAAGACACTCCGTTCTCTACTTTCCACCTGAATTTGAACTTTGCGTTGAGCAGCAGAGCTCAACGTTGCGCTTTTCCTGGTTCTTCAAAGTGGATTAAACTATGATCATTCCAACGAGAGAAGGAATTGAACCTAGAAATACTCGAGAGTAGATAGTCAGACGTTTATCCACTTGCCACTTATATTATAAAATATTTGAGTATTGTTTTTTTTTAGTTGGCCTTTAGCTGGCCTGGTAAAACGTACGACCTCGGTTTCTCGGTCTCGGTCTTCAGACATACATTCTTTAGTTTCTAAAGTGGGCGGAAAGTGGACAATGGGGATAACGCAGCACTTAATATAGGATGTAAAAAAAATAAAAATCCCGTACAACTTTTTAGAGCTGTCTACTACTAGAGCTTTGTAACATACAAATCACATTATATTTTATTTTGTTATAAACAAAGATTATTATATAAAAATACAACTCAGTTAAATTGCCAAAATTTAATGTACCAAGGTCCTTTGATAGATGGTAGCGATATTAATACTAATACAACCGTTATCTATTTTGCAATTGAATAAATTAATTTATGCTAAAGTTCTGAGCCTCTGAAAATTTTGGATTAAACTAAAACTGATTGGTACTAAAGCATCCATTGTGTTAAATTTGAGCATGCGAGTTGGTCGTGTGTTTTGTTATTTTGTAAAGCACTATTTGTTTTTTTTCAGCTTCAGTTTTTTCTGGCGTAGCAAGATGGTCAGAATTAACCTAGTGCAAAGACACTCCGTTCTCCACTTTCCGCTCGAAATCAAAACATTGAGTGGCGGTACTCAACGCCACGATTTGTTTTTATCACCAAAGCGGAGAAATGATAATAATTTAAATATAATTCCAGACGCTGTCCCAATTCAAAATTGAAAAACAAAATATTCTTTATTCAATAAGGCTATTACAAGGACTTTCAAGTTATCAATTAACATAAAATGTCAGTATTGTCAGTCCTAGCATCAGCTATCATCGGCTCGATATCATGTCGAATCGTGTATATTTTTGCGGACAAAACAAACATTATTGCATATACGAGTATATTGTGATGCAATCTTAAGGACACCCGTTTTATTAGAAACTTCTCGCAAATCCCGAGCTCCCACTCTGTAAATTTCCAACACTGTTTTTTTTAATAACAAATATGGTTGCTATATCTGCAGCATTGCCGCAGAGCAGTATTCCATAAACTAAGATACTATGGAATAAAATAAAATAAACAATTCGGGCAGTATTAACGTCTGTAAGCTTTCTAACTTTTCGTTCGCAGCAGAGCTCAGTCTACTCGTAGGGGAAGACAGGTAGGTGGCCCATTGAAGTTTCGAATCCAGAGTAATTCCTAAAAACACCGCGGAGTCAATAAAATTGATAATTTCATTATTGAGACTTAAGTTGAGCTTTTGTCTCTTCACATATGGAATAGTAAATTACATACAGTTCGTTTTCTTCTAGTTCAATACCAAGTTGTAGTAAAGCAGTGAAGTATTTGCGACAGTACACTATTTACCTCGTCTTAATTATTTTTATTACGGTCTACTTTAAAAAATAAAGAAGTATCATCAACAAACAAAATAATATTAAATAAACTCTTAGCATAAAATGCAAGATCGTTTATATATATTAAAAATAAGTAAGGCCCTAAAATCGATATACATGTAACTTTGCGCGTATTAGTGACTTTATCGCCAGACACTGAAAACTTTAATCCGCAATGATCAGAACTTAAATTATTTTTTATGAGTTTGTCCTGAACGTCATAGTGACAGAAGACGTTGTCTATACAAGTTGCAAATCCATTTGTGATACCAGTAGGTTCACAGAAAATATTCATTCAATTAAATGATGTACATAGATAGAAAATCACCGCAAATTATTATATATTTACTATTTTTACAGACTTTTTAGAGCATCCTCCATTTTGTTTGAAAATATTTTTAAATTACCTAATGGAGATCGGTACACGCGTATTATAATATACAGTTGAAACTCAACACTGGACAATTGAAACAGTACGCTTGATGGAGATGTCCTAGGTCCTGCCTGGTTAATATTAGGAGGCCACCGCGGATGGCATTCTCTCTAACGGACGAACTTGACACTTTATAACTACGTATATTGACAGTGTTTAAAGATTTAGTCAACCTCTCTCTCCCAACTGTGTTTGTTATTTTGAATTATCCAATATTAATTAATATATTTATTGCAAATAAATATTACTTTCGCCATATTTTTAGGAACACGTGTACAGTCAAGAAACATCGTTCTCAATTTTCCACCTGATTACGTTGTAATTCAATTTTACATTGAATGGCGGAATCCTTTGTCACTCATGAGTGACGAAAAATAATAAGAACGCTGTCTGCCATGATATTGCAACGTTACAATTAGAGACATACGATATGCAAAATTAGGAACTGGCTATATAGTTTATACACTATAATAAATACCAAAAAGAATTCAAAACGTGCATATATAGTTGTGACAGTATTGTAGCAAATTCTCGCTATAAGTAAAACCTTCTTAAAATTTCAGGTGAGATAAAGTCAGGACTTAGAGACGACGCTAAAGTAATCGCTACACGTACCTACCTAAAGAGCCCAGATAGTCTAAATCCAACATGCAGTGGGATCGATTCGTTATTTGTTGAGCTTGGTCAGGATCAGTGTGAAGGTAGCATTAGAAAGCGAGAAGATTCGACTAGTTCCAAACACAAACGGGGTCAGGGAAACAAATGTTTATTGCGCAGTTAAAGGCAAGTATTGCTAGCTGAGATACGGCGATACCGGTACTATTTCTTGCTATCATATTTAATGAAACTAACGAAATAGGTTTATGTCTGTGTTGGGCTTCGATAAATATAAATATTGGTATTGATATTTTTATTTAAATATTGAAACTGCTATTTTATTCAATGTTATAAATAAATAAAACTGATCGTATTAATATATATTATTCTCAGCCGGGTGACCAAAAACCTACATTCATTATTTAAGTCGACAGCACGAAATATTGAAATGTAGAAACGATTGTCTAACAATACCATTATGATCCTTTAAACGATCAATAGAGCACGGGCTAGTTTTAAATTCAGTGAAATATTTAGAAAGTTCCCAGCAGATTAACCAAAGGGGATCGGAGTGGCTGTCAGTCACGTACGCACTGACATTCAGCCGGCCTAATTCGATAAGTAATGTCGGTGAAATATAAAAGTGAAGGTCTTATTTTTGTTTTCCATTACACACGAGCTCGGCCCCGGGGTGAAAATTAAGATATACGGCGCTGAGCTTGCAAACTTTGGCCCCACTCGGCTTTGGACGGCTCATGTCAAAACTTCTTAATCATGTTTATAATAGAATTTTCCTCCAAGCTCATAATCCTTTGTTTCTTCGCTTGAGACTAAATTAAGAATTATGAAAAAAATGTTTGCATTCTCGCATAATTATTATGATGATATTAAGAATTACAAAGTCTTTCTCAAGTTTTGGTTTAAATTGAGATTTATATATGAATATGGTTCATTTGAGATTTTTATAAGTTGTTACTTGTACATTAAGAGGCAAAACAGTCTTGGATTCGAACATATTCAAATTATAATTTCGTTCTAGTAAAACAAAGCTGGCATTCAATGCCTCAATTTCCGGTGGAAAGCGAAGGATGGAGTGCCTTGACACTAGGTTTTCTCATACTACTGCTCTACTATGCGAGAAAAACTGTAAAGCTGAAAAAAACATAATCTCGCTTATAATTTTAAGTTATCACATGTATACGGAATCTCTAAACGTTTCTTTATATACATAAATACATACATTGCACTAGTATGCACGTGGGTTCTGTGCACACAAACCTTCATTTCAATAAATTCCTCGTGGCGGGCGTATCGAATTCCTTTAAATTGCGGTTTCAGGTATTACACCTGGAAAGCCAGCCAAGACAATTCAGTTGCCTTCTTCCTTAAATAAAACGTAATTGTGTAGTTTCGCTACTTAAATAAGAAAGAACAAAATTGATTCCAAGAAGCAAAGGTTAAATTAAAATTTATTTTACTTTTATAAGTGTATAAAAACAAAATGACATTTCTTTTAGTTAGTAGAAATAAAACCACAGTATATGAGCTAAGACTAAATTATTACGTAACTTAAGTTAATATAAAAATTATAAGCATCATACTATTTCCCTTTTAGATCGTATGGAGTCCTTTCGCCTATTTGAACACAACAAATGGTGAACATTTCTCCACGACGGCCAATTTGCGGAAATAGTGGGGTTGTTTATATAAACAGGCTTGATATTCGCGTATACCGAGAATATCCGGTTTTGTTATTGAACTTTAATCTTATTCCCATTTTCTTGAAACTTTTCTACCAGAATATATTATTTCTTAGCTAGAAGACTTTATATATACATAGTACTGCATAAATTTACTCATATTTTATTTATTTATGTTTCGAATGATTGATATTTAATCAATAATATTTTAATATTACGAAGTTACTCTAATTTGTTTTTTGTAGGTGGATAGTTTTAATAAAGTACACAAGATACCGCCACTTGATTTATACCATTTTTAATTTATGAAACTCAAATGACAGTTGATTTCTTAATAAACACTTGTTTATTTTGTAAGAATTTAATTCTAATGAAAGTCAGTGTACAGATTAAGCTGCGCTCTATATAAAATCATAGCTATAATGGTTTTGGCCTAGGCAGCGTAATTAAGAGCGTCCGTGCTTAAGTCTTTTTATCAGACTTCATGCTGGCTTAAGAACTCTAATCCCCTAAAGATTACTAGAACACCCAGCACTTGCCTACTTTTGGAACTTTGATTAGACACGTCTTCCGTTTTTAGAGAATGTTTTAATTAATATAAACATCTTTTTTATATATTTTTAAGTATTTTTAAGTACGACAGACTATCCCAATACTTGACTCTATGCTCAGCTATGAGCAAAAAAGCGTGAAGCTGTTTTATATTGAGCTTATTATAACGCGTACTATATTGAATACTAAAAAAATCCGGAATACGTTCTCAAGTGGTATAAAATGTGTATGTTTAAAACATTAACTCTATAAGGTTTGTTTACAACAAAATAAAAGTAGAATTTTCGTCGGCAGCTGTTGAATTTTAACCGAAGTTTGGTCAAACATTTCAGAAGTTTGTTCAAAACTAGTGCGGTGCAGAAAAACGAGTGAATGAAATCTCGTATACCGTAGCTTGATACTTAGTGGTCGGTAACCGCGACATAAATTATTAATAATTTGTAATTATTCTCTATAATGGCATTTACACAATTAAAAATAAGGAGTCTGCGAAGGTCTGATTGTATATGCGGTTGTGGGTTCGATTCCCACTCGGCGGAATGATAAAATTTTAATCATTATCATTCTCCGCTCTGGTACCTAAGACAATGCGTGGAGTTGAGTTCCACCACTCAATATTAAATATCTCGATATCAGGTGGAAAGTGACGAACCTGAGTGTCTTGACACTAGACTCGCTCTGACTGTCCTGCTTTTCTTTCTTCAATAAGAAGCTGCCTTGATATTTCTGTCAAAAATAAAATATTTTTCTTTCTAAATAAGACCAATAATTTACTGAGTGATAAGAGCGGTGACAGAGGTAGGGGGACTTGGTTGTCCGAGAACACAAAATCGATGATACTGGAGGAAGGTCTTGTACAGCGTGAGGGCCTCCCCAGAGGGTGTGTATGAAGAGGTTCATCATCGCAGCGTTTCGTACTTCGTTTTCTCTGACTACCCCGCTAGGGATAAGGCGTGAAGCCAAAAATAAATTTACTTGTATCAAATTTTCAATACGGCAATGCTATATTTTTTTGTTGTAGGCAAATATAGAATATAATACACAAATATATTTTTATAGTGTTCATTTCAACAGTACTAGAGTTAATTAATAGTAGTTCGAGATAAGCGAAAATCAATTAAACTTGCAGTTCAATTTAAGTAACTCAGTTGTTGAAACCACACACAATCACTGAGCCCTGATTTTCTCCCAATTATTTATAGCGGACTGGTTTTCATACCAACTACAAATATAAGCCTCGTGCTCTCTGTTGCAGAGAAAAGGTAATTTTAATGTCGAACATGAAATAACAGGAAGTATTATTATTGAGGCGCGGGATTTAGGTTAACTCTAACAGTTTCAAGAAAAATATGTTTTTTTTTATTCTTAATATATTTACGATTACAGACAGACCGTAGTGACATTTTTTAAATTAAATTAAATATAATAACGATGTTTGTAATATACTAATAATTCATATAGATTCACAATAGACTTAATATTAGTAACAAAATATTAGTTTTTTTAATTATTTTTTTTTTCACGCTACCCTAATTACTGCGTTAGTTTTTTTAATTTATTGGACTTCATTACATAAATAAACAAAAGGCGAGATAATTACATAACCGAACTTTCGTTGAAAGACATAGAGATACAGGGCTCTATAAGCCTAGTTTTAAGCATTGCAAATTTAAAAAGAGTAAACTCATTCAACAAAAAATACAAATTATGTGAGTCATTCGAGTTCACTACGTTTATTTAGAAACGTTGGTTTAATAGTTAGTGAATACTAATAACTCCTCAAGAAAATGAATGGCTGAACTCAGACACTCCGTTCTTTGAATTCGAGACAGTCTTACCAGAGCGGGAAAATGAAAAAAACTTTAAAATAATCCTTCCTCCGAGTGGAACTCGAACCCGCATTCAATCGCGTTAACAGTTAGTCTATCACTGCACCACTATAGCTTAAATTTAATAAATAACTTTACCGAACATGAAAATTTTAATGTCATACAAAAAGGCGAAAATAGTAAAATAGCAGTCACCTAATTGTTGCTTCAACTTGATGAAAATTGTAACAAGCTTTATTGCTTCATTCGTAACTCACTTATTTTATTAGACTGTTTGTTGAAAAACAAAATTAATGAAAGTAGTTTTGTAGTTTTACTAACAATCTGTTTTAAGTAATAATAAAGTTGACCCTATTATGTAACCTTGTTTGAATTTTATATTGTTCAGTATTTTACATTTTCAAACACTTAATGCAACCTCACTGTTTTGGTGCATCACTCTTACTTATTTAACTATGGTATTTGTTCCAAAATTTAATTAATTTACAAATTGGTTTTAATTTAAAAAAATTGTGTGATTTGTGGATTATGTCAGTAGTTTTTTTTGTTAACAACAAATTACATAATCTAAAATTGTTATATCTTAGAAGATGAAAGCATTGTGGTATCGAACCATATTTATCAATAAATATAATAAATTCTAACTTTCACGTTCGACAAGCATATACATTTATATACGAAAAATCAGAAAGGCTTTAGCCATTGATATACGTGATTAACGTAACTTATTGGCGTTAGGCTTAGTGTGTCTACGGTATGCGGGGAATAAGATTGGTTGAATAATTTACCATACATCTTTTCATATTAAAATGGTTTTATTATAGCATATTTATAAAAAAAATGAATTAAATAAATATTGTTAATTTAAAATCTGTTTGCAGTTGATGTTCGATATGATAGTTACAACAGAATTGTTTACGCTTTCAAGTCTGGTCATTTTCATTTAAGATTTAACTAATATGGCTTAGTTTTTATTACATTCTTATGAAATATGAAATATTTTAAGAAGCTTAAAAAAATAATTTACAACTATATTTCAAAAGTAATTCTTAACGATGGGAAATATATTTGTTAGAAATTTATAAAAATATGAACGTAATATGTTGTTAGTATTCTAAGTGGAAATAATATTAAAAAATATATATATTTGGAAATTTCTTAATATTTGGCTAAATAATATTCACTTTTACATTCAGATCTTGGATACTTTATTCAGATCATAGATTAAAGGTAACAAAAATCACCGAAAAGTACTTGTTACATTCACAGAATCCAGTTAATTCAGCATTTGATAAACACACACGCACGTGTCTATGGGACATGACAACAATTATGCAAATGATCCAATTGAAAGGCTTTGGAAGCTTCTCTATATCAGATACATCCGTGATCTTGAATACGATGGTCTTTTATATACTGTTTGTATAATTATACAAACGTCGCGTTATACATTGATTTTACTAAATTAGTTTAGCGATATGTTGTGGTATATATAAATTTAGCTATCAGACTATTTTCTTTTACGAATTATACTAGAAACATTTAATGTATAGATGTAACGGATAATGTTTCTTGATGAAGCCATTAGTTGAAATGGCGGGAACAGCAAAACTAACAAAAACATTAGCTTTTTTTATATATGTACATTAAGGCCTTTTTATACGTTTTTAATTTCACTACCAACACAAGAACAAATATAAACACAATCTGTATACCAACTATTGTCTATATTGTGCTAGGCTTCTCTATGTTTTTAAAATAGTATTTCTTTCAAGATAACTGATTTTAAAATATCGTTTGTAAACAAACGTATAGTAAATGTACTAAAGTACATTATTTTTAAAATTATGGTAATCATCAAATAGATACAATGTTTTTACAAATTTTGTACCATTTAATTGTTAAATGACATCTCTGAGGGTCACGGTAAAAAGTTTTAATGAAAACTGTGTAGAAATGAAGTAACAGTGTAAAATTAAACCCACTTCGGATTGATGATGCAGTTTTAAGTCTCACTGGGATCACTAAGAGTGGGTAATGGCTTTGCTTGTCTATGCGACGAGTGTTATTGCACCCGCGGGAATCTCGTAACGACACGTTTTTGTCCTTTCACATTTTAGTCACATTTATTGGCAATACTTTTTTAATTTGCGAAATTGTTTGGTTTTTTGGAAATTTAATAGAAATTTAATAAATTTAACGTATTAAATTAGTTTTTTTTTGTGAACGACTCTTAAGATTTTTATATCTTAGAAGATATTGAGCTACCTTATATTTATCAACAAATATAATAATACTAACTCTGGACAAACCACAAATAGATATTTGCTCCCAAGCTAGGAATCGAAAATGAAAATAACAAAAACAGTTAATTACAAAACTACAAGTAACCTATAAAAAAATTGTGTATAATGTACTAATATTTATTACAAAATTTTCAAATCAACATTTAAGTTAAACATAGTTTTATATTAGGTAGGTACAAATATTAGGTATGCAATGTGAGAAACAAGTATTCATGATAGTTTGGTTGCGAAAGCGGAAAGAGAGAGAAACTAGTGACGTCCTTTTTGTCTGTCTCGTAAAACGACCGAAAATAAAGAAAACATCACTTATACTTATTTGTATACGAAAAGTTATAAGATGCTTCATATTATACAAATTCACGTAAAATTTATTAGGTAAATGCCTTGTTTCTATTCTATTTCATTAGTTGTGTTCATTATCTTTGTCATGTCGAAATACGGCAGTGAAAATTGAAAAATTTTGCATTGCGCTTGTGCTCAAATAATTATACAGTAGTAAAAATACAAATTTAGTATTGTTACCAATGAAATAATCTTATTTTTAATGTACGTGGTAGTTGTGGATTAAATTTTCGATTCAGAAGATTTTAACACTAATTTTTTTTCATATTCCGCCCATTAATTAATGTGTCATTTTTTTTGGTCAGAAAAGCTTAAAATTTCTCTTCAAGTTCATACTATGAAAATCAGACGGCAAAAAGGTGATCAAAATGGAGTTGCAAGATTTACTTACATATCACTATATTAAAACATGAAGGAAAAACTTTGGACCCCTTTTATGAAAATTGTGCAGACGAATGGTGTAGTATGAAATTGGGCATCACTAAAGTTTGTATGGAGATGAGGTACAGAAAGTTTTTATCTATCAGAAATACAATAAATAAAATAAATATTGCCAGCATGGGTTTGACATACACGTTTATAGAAAATGGCTTGCTTGCGTTGCTAAGGTCACGTTGTGTAAGTAACAACGGGTTATCTATTATTAAAAGACAGATAAAACTATTAAAAGCAAGTTAAGAAATGGCAGTGAAAAGATCACTCACTATATTTTAATTTTTACAGGGATGTTGCCGGCCTTTAAGGTGGAAATAGACTCGCTTTTTGAAGGTACCCTTATCGAATTGACCTTGAAACGCTGCCGCTGATAGGCCATTCCACAGTTTAGTGGCCTGCCTAATTTTCATCATGTGATTGGTGTGGGAAAGTATAAAAAAACAGCTACTTAATAAAACTGGCATAAATACCAATGGCTTCATATCAACATATGCTAAACTATTACCGTCGTGACGTAAAAATTTACAAACAGATATAACTTTCTATATGTATACAATACATTTTTTTATGAGAGATATCAGACTAACACTTTCATTTTATATCTATAAGGCGAGAAAGGCTTACCTGTATTTAAAGAAATGGCTCGCAAATAAAAAGTTTTGTGTAAATATTTAATAAGTCTCCTGTACCCATACTTTGTTCCCGGACGTACATAAACTATGATTCCGAATCCGT
This sequence comes from Podotricha telesiphe, assembly GCA_038994665.1. NCBI lineage: Eukaryota > Metazoa > Arthropoda > Insecta > Lepidoptera > Nymphalidae > Podotricha > Podotricha telesiphe. Next base: position 54,919 of record JAOYRR010000532.1, on the reverse strand, counting down.
ATATCATGGAAAGTCTACGATATTTCGGCTCTAGCTCCTAGCATGATGCATAGTATGCTGCGTTTGACTTACGATATACCTGTGAAGCTAAGATAGGATTTTAAAATCGTGAATATTTTTTAAAGAATTAATTTCCTGTATTACGTATACAGGAAATTAATTCTTGCGAATAAATAGAAAGAAATTTTTTATAGAAAAATCTGAATTAATAGATGATCCACGCTCAATTTAGACTACTTTAGTCAATATAGATGTATATGCTGATAGTATTATTCTTCATCAATTTCTGCCAACTTTGGAGATGTTGCGTTTTGAATGGTGGAAGAGAACTCTAGAAATGAAATTGAACCCACAACGAACGCGTACAGTAAAACACATCCCATTGCGCCCCTATACTCAATAATTTAATAATATTTTTTCGTTTGTATTTGTGTTAGAATTTATATGACATACATTTACGATTAATGGATAAAATTCCACTCATTATAAAAGTTATTTGTAAACCATACATTACATAACATAAATATAAAATATTATATAAGATAAATTCTTAATTTCATTCAAGACTAATAAAATATGAAATTTTTCAAATTCCTCCATCAGACTCACGAGCGAAGCAAGTCAACATGAGCTCCCACAGTTATTAATACCCGCTAGTGACTTGATTTATGCTGTATGAAAAGCGTGCCTCAGATTTACGATGGGAAATCCATTTGTACTCTATAGTCCTGCATGCAGTGCCTTATTCGGGGTTTGATAGAGGAAGGCATATATATTATCGATTTTCTAATGAATTTTCATGTCGTGAACATCTATGAGTTATAATCTACTACCGACCCGCTCACGGCTTCGCCTAATACAATAGTCAAAATGGCTTTTTAATCGGTTAAGCCGTTTCTTAGGTTAGCGTCTAGAAACAAACAAACAGAAAAGAAAATTAAAAATAATTATTTTGGGTTCTTCTATATTGATAAATGCCCCGAATAATATTTTTTTGATATATCTTCTATGTACAGACGGAGATCAGTTACATTTTTATTATAATGTACAGATTACCAGAAGCGATTAAAGTATCTAACTACCGTATTAATTTATTGACTACAATGGTTCACTATTTTGGCTTTAATGGCTTGAACATAAGATACTTACTTGATATTTTGGTCCCACAATGTCTTTATAACTTGTAGCCTATGTGTTATTCTGATGTATAAGCTATATTATTGTAAAGTTTCATTAAAATCCATTCAATAATTTTTTCGTAAAAGGGTAACAAACATCCTCACAAACTTTCGCGTTTATAATAATCAGGTCACCTGAACGCTCGTTTGCCTTGTCTATAGAATTAAAAAAAAACTCGTTTACAGTCAGACGCCATCGCCTACGCCCCATACTGTCATGTGTGTGACGTATACTTTTATATAAAGTGATAGATGTATTGTTGAGACAATGAGCTCAATGGGAATAAATAAAAAAATACGAAATGCGTATTAAGTCGTATATAATTAAAATTGTGCTAAATTTAAGTAAAGTCGGGTCGCAGTTGAACTGTATATGATTGTTAACGCGATGCTTGTGGACACTCGAGGGAATGATTATATTTAAACTATTCTAATTTACATAGTCTGGTACAAGAGAGTGCGACATTCAACATACCATGTCTTGAAATTAAGAGGGAACTGAAATTATTTCAATAGGATTAATCGCGTACTTTTTGGTATTTCGAAAATATATTAGCGAGAAAACGTTTCGATGACTTTACAGTAATCCGTGATATCAGGTAGACTGAAGTGGCCTTCGTCTGTGAGTTGTTACATTTATTATATGAAAAACTACCACCTCAATCCGCTTAAAATAGTTTTATTTCAAAATGTGTAAAACCCGCGAAAGTGAAGACGAAGACCTTATTAGAGTGTCTACGCCTTAGTTGAAACATTTTTGACAGCTAACGATAAGTGGGGATTATAGTTATCTTGCTTCAGTTAAAGACAAGTCAATTTTCCTAAAATATCACTAAATGGACGAAAATTATGGATCAGACCTAATTACTTCATTTTCACCATACAAAATGCATTAAGATATATATATATATATAATATATATATTAAAAACGTAACTGATAGCTGTCTATACATGGAAGATATGTGGAAAAAACATTTGGGGAATTTATCAATGTAATAGAGCCCAAAACAATTAACAATGAAAAATTATTTAAATTTTATTTTCTGTTTGTCTTTTTGTCCATGCACGATAATACCAGAAACGGCTTAACCGATTTGAATGCAATTTTGACTATTGTATTGTAGTAAACTTTTCTTAATATTTAGTTTTTACTTAATTTGAAGAGGTTCATAAACAAAAAAGGTTACAGCCATATATGTTATAAATTTAAGCAAAGTTTATGATTTAAGTGAGAACGGGGGCGGGCGAATACACGAAATAGTTTAAGTATGTATTTTACGCAGGCAAAGCCGCGACCAGGTCGCTAGTTTACAAATATATTACAACAAGCTAAAATAAGTGTTAAAATCATTATTTCTAGCTTCTTTCAGCTTCCCTTTTTTTTTTCTTCATAGCACGGTAGTTGGAGAGAACCAAGTGTCAAGTTACTCCGTTCTCCACTTTCCGCATGTATTTGAGACATTGCGTGTTGTGCAGCAGAACTAAGCGCCGCGCTTTGTGTTGTCACTAGAGCAAAGAAATTGAAAATAATTTAAATTCAATCATTCTTGTCACTCGAACTCGAACTCACCCGTTCGTCCTACAACCAATCGGAACTGCGGAACAATGGTCTCATAACTATTTCCCAATTAAAATAAATACTCATATGAACAATCGTTTCAGCTTATAGTATAATTTAATATTTTCAAAGTTAAGGGCAGATTGCATAACTCGACGCCGCAAGCTGTACCTATTTAATTTAATGTTGGCTTATTCGTAAATGCACTTAAGCTACGAAAGCTGTTAGGCTTCATATATGTGAGGAATAGTTTTCATTATGCAGATATAAACTAAGCTAATAAGCGTTTATATATTATTCTACTGTTCTACTCTTACTTGTAATAACGATTCTATAATATTTATATTGTGATACAGTATCGTCTCGTTTATTGTATTTAAAATTATCAGTTTCCAGATTTTTTTAATTTTAAAACGAGTGCCTTGAGGTATCTCAATTAATATTTTATTTATAATTGCCTTTTCTCTGAACACTCTTCTTTGTAGGAAAAAATATGCTCATTTTTAATTTTGTAAAATGTATTAAGAATATTAAAATATGTCTGTATTTCTTATAATATTTCTTGATCCAAAACCCACAGAGAAGATTAATTATTTAAACTCTTAATTTTAACTCTTATAAGTGTTTCTTTGATCCAGCTTGACCATATTTAGATTTCACAACTGTATATGTTTTTCGCTTTATGCCACAGGCATAGGCATGGGCATAGGCAGGCCATAGGCAAAGAGAACGTAGTGTCAGGACACTCCGTTCTTTACTTTCTGCGCAAATTCGAAGCATTGTGTGTTGAGTGGCTGAACTCAACGCCGCGCTTGGGATTGGGAATCGAACCCACAACCATCACGTATTTTATTTACGTAGGTATAGTTAGCTGCTGTCACACTGCGCCACAGTGGCCGGTATATCTCTGGTAACCCGTGCCTCTTGAACGGTTTTCAAGAGGTTTCAAATCCCGCTGCGTTCAAATTTTTATACGTTTTATTTAATATGTATTTTTCAATTTCCTTAGTATGCGAATAACACTTTAAAAAATAAAAGAATATATATATATCTGTGGATATTTAATCTTAAAGCACGTATTTTAAAAATGACTACTTGATAGAACTATATAATAAGTAATTCATAACAATAAGTATATTTGTAAACAATTCAACCATTAAATATAATTCTCCTTTAATTTCTTCGAGCCGTAACTTGCTTTAGAATAGCGCGAGATTAACGCCAGCCACCAGCAGTGGCAAAGTGAATCGAAATTCGGATATGAACCGCATTGGCGCATTTGTAAGTGTGAATATTAATTTTGTCTTCAGCTAGTTCTCAAGATTTAATGTAAAAGCTAAAACTTATCTTAAAGATTCAAAATTACTTAGCTTTTGTACGTTCTATACAAAATAAGATTCTATTTAATACTTGTATGTGTATATATGCCTAGTAGTAAGAAATAAACTTTTATTTAAGGTTTTTTTTTCGATTTACTCTTATTACGACATTAATTCTGTACCATACGTCACTGCTTTGCAAGGATAGTGTTGTAACTCAAAACGAAATCAATTTTTAGTAGACTAATTTGAAATTTTTTGTTCTATATTTTCTTACTAGCAACCGCTTGCAGCTTTGCCCGTGTGAACTGTAGCTGTTTCGTATTTTCAGCGGCCGTTTCGTTTCGTAAAACAATGAAATTCCTGAAAAACTTTAGTGGTTCGGCCGTGTCATCACAGACAGACAAACAGAATTACTTTCGCATTTATAATATTAGTATTACTTCCATTTACTATACCTATATGTTGGCATTGAAACTGCTCAAAATTATAATGGTTTTCTTAAAGGTGGTAATTTTTTGTGTCCTGTTTTGTGCTTTTCTTCCACATCAGACGATTGTACTTTTATTTCTGCTTCACGCTTTTCTCTCTCGGCAAAGACCTCAACTTCGTCCAAATTCGCTTCACTCAAGCTATCGCTTCCGCTGTAGTTTTCGCTTTTGGTGTCGCTTCAGTATTTACGTAAATCGGTCCTTAACACTGTCATCTGAACAATAAACAAGTTGGTTGATTTTGCTAATCTATTGCATCTAGAAGCTTGTTGTTTTGCAGACGGTAAATGCGATTAAATCAAGCGTTCCCTTTGATCTATTTTGTTATCCGCTCAATTTGCTTGTGTGACATAAGCGAAACCTGAAAACCTGTCCAATGAAACATGAATTTAGATGATAAATAGTCTGCTTATAAGTAAATAATAACTATGATACAATCCAAAAAATCAACAGTTGTTTTATTCGTTTTACTATTCAACGGGACATTGATGTTCCGCAACATTTGTAGCGTTCGTCAGTTTGCCGCTAAAATAAAAAATAAGTAAAGGCTAGGTGCCTGCATTTTCAGAGAACTATTGATACTGCTACCATATCGGACCATATTGTTAACTGATCAATAAATTTACAATAATCGAAATTAAGAATAGCCCGATATAAATCCCCACTTATAAAAAGTGGATATGTAATAAGAATACTAGGTAGTAAAATAATAAAATATAAGACCGGCAACATCTTTGTAGCTCCTCTGGTGTTACAAGGGGTCGAGGGCGGCGGTGATCACTTACCATCGGCATGACTCGAACGCTCGTTTGCCTTGTCTATGAAATAAAAAAAAACGTTTATACGTTCAATCAATATTAGGTATTTGACTTACAAAATATATGAGTTACTTTTTTTCTGAAATACTTTATTAATGTCAAAAATATGACATACTGTTTATTAGATTGAGTCTTATTACCACATCCTGTTAGAATCTTGATATATTTTATTTCTAAATTTGGATAGTACAAAAACTTTCGACCCTATATGGTATTACAAGTATTTTTTTTGTTTAAACACATTTAAGTCAAACTTTTCTTATAAACTCGTGAGTTGTGACAACTCAAATAATACTATATTAAATAATACTATATTAGTATTCTAAATAAATTATCCAAATTTAACTAATATCCACATCCAGAGCTGTGTCGGAACTGGTGATACATCGCTATCTATATAGATTGGCGGCAAAATTTACTAATGGAATACAGTCTTTTTCTGGTGCCGTGGCCGTAAATGTTGCTATAGAAATATGTTTTTTACTGATTATGTAAAATCGATCTTTTGGTGACCAATGGTGCTGCAATCTCAATTTTGTAGTATTTAGTAATATCACGCTATATTTTTTTTTTACATTTTTTAAAGTGTTATTCCCTCCCACACTAAGGAAATTAAAGCAGAAATTTGTAAATATCTCTCTACAGAGATGCTAACAAAAAATATAAGTTGTAATAAGCGTATAAGAATTTCAACGTAGCTGGATGTAGAACGCATGGCTTAGCGGCTTTCAAGAGGCGCGGTTTCAAATCCCGCTGTGTTCAAATTTTTATACGTTTTCTAAATATGTCAATATCACGCTATTCTTCCAAAGCAGCGACATATGTATAAAACATATTAAAGTGATACGTAAACGCAGTTCAAGAAAAAATATAAATAAACGATGCTTTGTACACGGTAATGTATTTTTGATTGCATTCAAAATTTTCTGCTCTCTGTATTCAGAAGCGCCTCCCGGGTTGTGAGAAAATTGAATTGTGAATTTTCACGATTTAGAACAAAGCGCATGTAATAGTCATACATCACTGCGCACCTGTCTTGCCTTCCGCAATCACTTTGAATACAAAGTGCCTGCGAATTTGGAGTGTATAACGTGCCCGCCCCTGCGTGGTATTGTTTTAATGAATTAACTACATGCAATGTGTAAAGAAATAATGCTTTACTTTGGCTCAACGGAATATTTGTCGAATTACATTTATACGCTATTATGGTGTAATTGAAAAATGTTCATTAAACTCGAGATGGTTGTAGGTTCAAATTATTTTAGGGGTTGTGTTTATTTGAAAATACTTTCGTTCCTCCGACCTGTTTAGATGGTGTACGGTGTTACCCGCCATGCAATGTCTCAAAAGTGAGCTATATACATGGCGTTTGTGGTAGACCAAGAGATATTTGGCTGGATTGGTTTCGAATATGAATTTATAGTTGTTGGTATTTTATTGAGGCCGTCGTGGGACAGCGTCCGACTGTAAACGCGATTGGTTGTGGTTTCGATCCCCGAAATTATATACATCGCTTTGATACAAGACAAAAAACGGCGATGAGCTTCGCTTATCATGCAATGTCTCGAATCGGGGCGGAAAGTATAGAAAGAAATGTTATAACTCTAGGTTCTAGCAATTTGTTACAATATTACTATACTATTTTATATTTTCATGAAATTGAAGTTACAACTACAAGCTGAACAATACAAATCAATTTAAATATAGCATTAAATTGTAAAAATATAAAAATATTAATATCATCAGTATTCGACACACTCGACCCTCATCTGTTTGACATTGTGCACGACGTGGCTATGAGAGGCCTACGAGCCACGCATTTTCATATAAACAATTTAAGTCCTTATTACAAAACAAATAAAACACATATTAGGATATTTACTTAATACCCACTTACCAACTTATCCAGGGTAAATGTTTCGAGTAGTTTGTTACGGTTGTAAGAGTAGGATCTAAATAGACTGCAGTCGAAAGTCAACCCCATAAGTTTGGAGAGCTTCTGTGTCTAAAACAAATGTATTAAAGTACATAGAAATTACTGATTAATTTTATTAAATGCTACCTTTATAACATAATTGGAAAATTTATTGTAAATTGTTTATTTCGCCTTCATTTACATTTTGCTAAAATAAAACGTTAAATAAAAATATGAATATTTCTTGTGTACAAGATAAAAATATAAAACTGAACTTTTACAATTAAAGTTACAACCTAATTTAAAAAGCATATATTTTTTTATGAAAAGGCATTTTCCGTGGCGTAATGACCAATTACGACTTTGGTAGTTTTACAACGTGTTCGACGGATAATTGCTGAGACAATTATTTTTAATTGCTGTTGTAATGTGTTGAGGATTTGGCCGTAAATTACTCAAAGTGAGCTTTTGAACTAAAACGAAACAAATATATTAAAGCTGCAAGCTCTGGTGTGAAGTACAGCAAAGTTTTACTAAACGAAACTAATTTAAATGGAAATTTTGGACAATATTAATTTTATATTTGTGGAGTTATATCTGGGTAATATGAAATGAAGTTTCTGTACACGATATCAAAGCGAATGTCTATTTGATGGATATGTTAGGCTCACGTGAAAATGTTCTCTAAGTGGTAAAATTAAGATATATCACGTTATTCGTATGTCAGTTACGAAAGCAGTCAGCTTTTGGGAAATAACGTTATGGAATTTTTAACTGTAAAATGTTCTTTAATAAGTAATGTGTACTTTACATTGTATGAATTAAGTATGCCTACTCTTAGCCGTACCTGAGGTACTTGACTTGGCATAGTTGAGAGACTAAATGTAACAGTTGTTTGCATTTTGACGTTCGTTCGTTCGCAATATAACGCACACATTTCCCCAATTTATTTTCAGTATAGCGAATACTCAAATCTAAGCAATTGCGACTGCGATGAGAGTGAGGGAAAATTGATATTTCCAAATGCTTTACGTTACTGTTATATTGTAAACGTGTGTTGGTTTTCTACATATTCGTTATACTAGCGACCCGCTCGCGGATTCATTCGCGAGAACTATAGCTGTTTCGTATTTTAGACGGCCTTTTCATAAAACAATAAAATTCCGGGAAAAATTAAAAATAAATTGGAGAAAAAAGTAGCCTATGTTTATCCTTACTTGAGGGTTAGTATCTATATAAAATTTCTTCACAATCGGTTCAGCCGTGATTACGTCACACACAGACATATATAGTTACTTTCGCATTTATAATATTATATATTAATATATTATAGTATGGACAAAAATACAACTTATCAAAATTAAGTCAAACTCATCTACTTGTAATATACAAGGTGGGCCAAAAGAAATCATCCGATATTTTTTAGCTCTCATTTTTTTTTCTAAATGAAAACCTGCCTTTTTATTAATTCTGTCAAAAATATGTTTTGTTCTAAGTTCAAAATAATCATTACCAAAATACAGTACAGTATATCCTAGTAATATTATATAGCGTTTAAATAACTGGATGCAACGGAACTACACACGTGTAACCAATTATTTCAAACTACGTGTCACTGACGACAGCGGCCACTCTGCTTTAATCACATTTAATCTCAGTATATATTTATATAAATTATTTTAATATCTGCTTATGATACATTAAGATATAGATAGTCCATGATTCAAGTTTTATCTCAGAAAGCTTATCATTTTACCTGTCATATTGATCACACAAGAATTAGGGTAGGTAATAAGGCACTGAAATAGTGTATACATCTGACCAGTACGAGATGATAACATTACATAAAATTACTTGACACATTTCTGTATATTTTATTAACTGACCTATATTTAATTATTGTCTACTAAACCTATTGTTCTAGACCCCTCCTCGGATGAATGCCTCCAAGGATTTCCAATTTTTCTGTGATTTTTGTAACCAATTTTCTCCAGCTTACTTATATCGTTATGCCATCTCGTAAGCAGTCTGCCACTGTAGCGTTGGCCTTGAGTGTCAGACAATATTGTCACCCTTTAAGTCCATCTCTCGTCCTGCAGTCGCGTTGCGTGTCCCGCCCATTTCCATTTTAGTTACAGACAGTGGTTTAAAATGTCGGTTGCTTTTGTTAATTGCCTAATTTTAATGTCTTATTTTTTTTATAGTATACTACCCATATGCATGCATGCATAAGTTAAACATGGCAATATGCATGACGACAACACTTTTGTTATATGTTTACTGGCATATCTCTTTTAAATGTCTCTTTCAGACCCCAGTATTTATTTAAAGCGAGTTGTAACCGTCGTTCTACTTCTTAAATAATATTTAAAAAAAAAAATTAAAACGAATTTATTATTTAATTGAATTACCTAAGTATATATAGTCTTTTGTATAGTTGAATATTTTGTTGTCGACTGCGATTGTCGCCTTCGCTAAGCTGTTCGTCATTTCCATTGTTTTGGTTAGATTCCTATATATACCCAAGGTAGGTTTTTTGTTGTACTAATTATAGCTAAATTTACAGATCGAGGACCCATCATTTTAATTTAACTAGAGTCAAATTTACGTACAGTTGTGTGTGGAAGATTTTGTATTAAATATAATAAAGAAGAATCTATGACTATTATTATTAAAACAATAATAAGTAAATATGTAATAAACTCCATACCAATAGTTTATACAGTTTCACCTGACATTATCTAACGTAAGAAAAGTTTCCTACATCGCGGCGAACGAACGGAGTTGTTTTAAACTCTGAATGCGAAATGTGCTGCAGTTGCTTCAGTTATACACTGGCAGTAGTTCTGTAATTTTGCGGGCTTCTCGCTATTATTAGATGACTATTTCCTTTGAAAGTATTGTAAAGTAAAGTAAATTACATTCTTAATATAATGTTATATTGTGGCGCAGTGTGGGGTCTGGCTAACTAAAGACTGTTAGTTGTGGGTTCAGTCCCCACTCGGTATGTTACCTGGATTATATTTAAGGTATTTTCATTTCCTTACACTGGTTACATAAATCGCGGCGAATTGTCATCATGGACACTACGTTTGTTCTTAATTATATCACATACTCATATACGTATTTTAATAAATAAGCGGTCCCATTATCGTAAAATACTTCATGTAAAATGTTAACCCTTTCCTTACTAACACTTTACGCCTGGAAGAGATCATTGCTTTAGCAATAAGGACACCTCTTATATATTATAATTACTTACAATAATTTATTTTTATTTTATGTTTTTTGGGTGTAAATATAATTATTTTTATTTGTCCTCTCTGATATTAATCTTAGGCATGAAGCGCATGTTGAGTTCCGCCACTCAACACTCAATGTCTTGAATTTGGGCGCAAAGTAGACAACAGAGTGTCACACTAAGTTCTCTAAGATTATCTTGATATGAGCCAAAAAGTTTAAACCTGAAAAAAAATGTTTCACATTACAAATTTTTTTAAAGGCGCGTTTTACTCATTCTAACTATGACTGAAATTTGGATTATTTCATATTATAAAATTAAAAATAATATTATTATTTCAGGTCACGTGAAATTTTAAAAACTAATAAATAAATAAATACAAGAACTGAAATTACTTTCGTAACAACTTAATATTTACAACCAATATATTCAAAGCTCTTTGAAGTGGGCTTCTCATATAATTGACTTGGCGTTTGTCATTTACTTTGAAAGCTTAGGCTGTTGAAGAAAATATTTTCAATATATATATATATATATATATATATATACCTGATATATCTGTACTTATATATACTTATAAAAGCATTTATCATGTATAAAAACAACAAAATTGTGAAAAATGTTTAAAAAATGTGAAATTAAAATAAATAAAATAATGTAGTAAAAAACAGCATCCATCCTACATTTGTCGTTTAACCCTAAAACTTTAGAGTTAAGTAGTGAAACTAAATACTTCCATTTGTTTACGCAAGCAATGGAATTAAAATTATAATGTATTATTTTAATATTTATATAATATTAAGATATTTATAGTTCTAAAAGAACAACATTCGTTGTAAATTGTTTCAAGCTTATTATGTAAGAAAATCATATCAAAATATAAAAATGTAAGTGTAGGTGTTCTACAGCTTGCAATTCTTCTAGGAATTTTATTAATAAAGCTTTTCATCTTACCTTTGTTTTTGATATAACAATATATTTTAACTTTAACTAGTAAGACGTTTAAATATTTAAACAGATAGTCGGCATTATCTTGAAACATTGCAATAAAGTGAGCTTGCACTTTAAAGCATAATTTGCCTACAAGCTTATTTACAGACTTTGAACGTATCAAATAGCTAAGGGTTTATATAAACGTGCAATAGTTGAACAAAATACAAATATAGGTATATGGATTAATATCACTAAGGAAAATGCCGACTGAACAAAATATACAGTGTCTCAGTATATCAGGAACGGGAAGAAATGTTCATTACATTATAACTACCCCCCCCCCTCAATATTGGTGAAGTGAAAAAAATACAAACTTTAGCTGAAATATTTTATACATTTGTATGATTGCACATTTTAAGAAATCCTGATCACAAAATTAAGTACTCAGTACCGTTCATATCATTCGAGAGAACTGAAATAAAAAGGAATTAAATATCAAATGAACTACAATTACACTGAACGTGGTATCACAGAAATATTACAAAGTTTCTGAGAATCTCAGACAATCAGTATAAGTGAGCTTTTTTCAAAAGCTTCATTTGATTTTGCTAAGAAAAGGATAGCCTAATAAATATTAAATTGAATACGGCACTACTATGCAAAACTAGAAGTTACTGGACCTGACTGACCGTATCGTTTCAACTTTACATAAAGATTTCATTATATTTGTTGAAAGGTTAAAATAAAATACTTTGATTATGCATTTTTATACTAATGTTGTTGACTACAATAGTATTAATAGCCTCTCATAACCTGCGTCGCACGCGATTCGTTGAGCTCCACATTTCTCTATATAACTATTATTTACATAGAGAGCCCTTTTAATTCTTACTGCTTTGATATAAGGGTTAATATTGATTAAATTGTAGGAGCTCCATTACTATACGAAAATGGGAGTGGGATAATGTGAATTTTCACATATTTCCGTCTAATGAAACTATACACGCAACTATTCACTGTTGAATGGCAATCTGTGGGGAGGCTTCTAGTATATGTTTTGTACGTATAGTATTCTAATACTGCCATTTGATACTTTTATATTTGATTTTGTAAATGTAAAAATTAATAAATAAAATTAAAAGAAAAAAGGATACGTCTAACAATAAACGCGATGGTTGCGGGTTCGATTCCCACTTCAGAGAATGCTTATATTTGTATAGCTTTAATTTTTTTTCTCTCCGGTCCTGACAATGATGGGCGTTGAGTCAAAAAAAGAGATGTTTCGGCATTCAATATGCAATGTATCGAATTCGCGTGGCATGCTGAGAATGAAGGGTGCCTAGGTCCTTTTTGCCGAGAGAGAAAAGCGTGAAGCTGAAAATAAAGTACAATCGTCTAATGTGAAAGACTTAGAAACAAAAAAAATACCATTACTTTATAGTTTAATTTTTTTTAAATTGATTATAATTTTGGAAGTAATCCACACTAATATTCAAAAATGCGAAAATAACTCTGTTTGTCTGTCTGTGACGTCAACACGGCCGAACCGCTGAAGTTTTTTCAGGAGTTTCATTGTTTTACGAAAAGAGTTATCTCGGGCGAAGTCGCGGGCGGGTCGCTAGAATTTATATGAAATAAAAAATTCTAATAAAAATTTACACACATAATTTTTATTAAAACATTTAAATTAGTTTAAATTTAGTATAAAAATTACAGTTTAGAGATTGAATTCAATTAAACTATATATATATATATATACCTTTTTTACCTACCAAAGCTTCTCCATAGCTTTACCACCCCATTATGTATTGAAATAACAAATTAAGAAGGAACTTATAAACTGACATTATACCTTATATAAAATGATATAGAGACAAAAACAGTCAACATCGTAGTCAGCTAGTCAAACCACACGAAATTTACGACACTTACTTTGGATCTTTTATTGCTTTCACGGGGTTAATTTTCTTAGTAAGATAACTTCCACTAAAGGAAATGCCCTATAAAAAGATTTTCAGCTTGATTGGTTAAGTTATTTGTTGGTCTATTCTTAGATAGCCAAATACTAATAGGGAATTAAAACTGCACGACTTATTGTTGATTTAAATAAATAATGCTGATTGCGAGGGAAACTTTTGTTTTCAGCATCATGCCTTTTAAAATCTTTAGTTTTTGCTATTTTTACACATTTTTTAATGTAACTAACTTTTTTTAACCGGATTAATCGCATATTTTATTGGTGTTCTACATTCTACAGACTATCTACCAGCGACCACTGACTACTCTAAAGTGTTCGAAACGTCGAGTTTCTAAAATGTATTTTCGAATGCCGATAATATACACGATTGATCCGGTTAAAAATAGTTTCATTCAAAAATATTATGCTATTTCCCGCATAGCAACGCCGGCAGAGAGAACCTGGTATCAAGATACTCCACTCTCCGTTTTATCAGAGTAGGGAAATGAAAGAAATTGAAAAATAACCGTGTCCCCAAATGGGGATCAAACCCTCAACTATCACGTTTACAGTTAGATTCTAAACTATCACGGCGCGATGGCCAGAAATAAATATATTTATGTTTTGTTTATATTATAAATTACAATATCTTTTATTTTGTTTCTAGTAAGTTTTAGCTAATGTGTGCATTCAACTTCGGCAAAAGGTCAAAGATAGAAAATACTGTTCGAATACGCTCATCCTTGTCTAGTTACTTCCAAGCGCTAACCTATCCTTTGTATGTAGTATTTAGTATGTACTGAATGTTACATAATATCGAATTTTCTATACAATGAATGTAATATATATGCAACAACTAGCTAGTATAGCATATCGTTGTTAAGAACCCGGAGTTCATAGATATAGGTATATAAATAGGTTCTTTTGTTGACCTTTATTATTATTTCATAAATGCAATAACAATAATAATGATAAGCGAAAACAAAAACTGCATAGACTAACACTAGCAAAATTAAAACACACTATATAAGAGAAAATATACAAAATCATCAATATTATTAAAAATATTCATTATTTCCACACCTGTCTATTTTCAGCGTGACATGGCCTAGTCGGAGTGCTAAAAAATTAAAACGTAAAGGTTACTGGAGTGTATAAAATACATCAGTGAGTGCGCTTGGCCTACTTCTCAATATAAAGACCGTCTAGACAAGCGAACTGTAGCTGTATATGAGATTTCACTTGAATGCTTTTAGATTGTTTTTAGTTTTTATTAAGACTGCTTAATTGTTATATACGTTAGATTTTCGACGAGGAATTACTTGAAAACACTGTCTTTATAGCTATATGTTGGTAACTATTGGATTTTTTTTTTGACAGGTGTCGCAGAGCACTTATAAAAAAAAATCCATCGGGTCAACATGGAATAGTATTAAAATATTCCATTTAAACATAATCGATGAGCACATAAAAATTGTAATCGAATCGACCCTATATACTGAAAACAGGAATTACTGAAAATAATTAAGTTGGTTTCGGTATGTTAAATAATGGTTTTGAAAATGGTTACCTTGTATGAAATTTAACTCCTTCACATATTAATAATTTCAAATGAAACTATTTAAACAAAATTAATAGCGCAAGATTTCAAACGTACTCAGTGCTGGACATATACTTAAAACACTCAAGAATGTACTAGTACAAATGCACTTAGTACTAAACTTCATACACTCAACAGCACTTAAGGATTTACGAGTATCTACTAGTGCTAAGCCACACACACATCTTTTTTTTTTAAATTTAAAAATACTTATTAATATTTTGTTTCCTTTATGGTCTTAAGCCCAATTTGCCTTATCTGAATATTGCACATTCCTATACAAATTATACAAAAAATAATCTTAAGAACTTACTTCTAACAATTACATATTGGAATAAACAAAAATGTATTTTGAAATGAAACTATTTTAACCGGATTAATAACGTATAATTTTGGTATTCGAAAATACATTTTTAGAACCCGACGTTTCGAACACTTTACAGTAGTCCGTGGTCACAGGTAGACTCGGACTACCTGTGACTAGTTTCATTTCAAAATGTGTAATAATCGCGAAAATCAAAGAACTTAAAAATGACATTTAACAGACATTTTCATTCATATTACATGTATATTGAAATTCAATTATTTAATGTGTTCAGTTGTTATTGCATGTTAATTTCACTTTTTTTTTTAGAAAAGTTATTTTGATTAAATTGCACGATCAGCTAGAAGTTACGCTTATTACAACTTGTTACAACAAATTGAAGTTGTAATAAGCTTATAAGAATTTCGACGCAGCTGGAAGTAGAACGCATGTCTTAGCAGTCATAGCGCTTGAACGGTTTTCAAGAGGCGCGGGTTCAAATCCCGCTGCGTTCAAATTTTTAAACGTTTTCTAAATTTGTCTCTTTCAATTTCCTTAGTGTGCGAATAACACTTAAAAAAAATGTTAAATAAAAACTGTATTTTAGTTTTGTAATGTAATTTAGTTCTCACTAAATAGAATTTTGCTGTTATTATACGTAATTATTGTAAACATTTCGACACCTCAGATAGCAAAAAAATTGTGCATATGCACTCAAGCCACTAAACCTCACTCTTAAAGCACTCAAGGTTAGTCGTACAATTACCTCTTACTCTGATAACACTGAGTTTTATTTATTTCAATTGAAATGTATGTAATATAAGATACATTACTACTAGTACCTTTGATTGTAATTTCTGATAAAATATATTTCGTCGTAACATATTTAAATATTCTGTAGTAAACTGAGAAAAACTACTTCGATTTGCATTCTATAGTGATATAAAAATATATCAAATATGATAAAATATAAAACTATAAAGCAAGTTTAAATTTTAAACAAAAGGCGTTTTTAAAGACAATAACAAACAGATGTTAAAGACATATTTAGAAAACGTATAAAAATTTGAACGCAGCGGGATTTGAACCCGCGCCTCTTGAAAACCGTTCCGTTTATACGTTTTCTAAATATGTCTTTTTCAATTTCCTTAGTGTGCGAATAACACTTTAAAAAATGTAAAAAAATAACAGATGTTAATTTTCTTCACATACTGTTCAGACCATTGAAAGTTTTATTTTTTTTATATTAATCTACATTGTAATATATTTTACTAGTTAAATTATATTATAATGTGGAGAGTATTTGTTATTATAATATTTTATATAATTAATTAAAATATTTTCATACATTTCATTGAATAAGAAATAACATTATTAATAGCACATAGCATAGTTTTAGTATCCAAATAATTGATTTGCATTTACATACAAAATGTTATATCCGCAATAACTCTGGCCGGCGGCATTTATTAGCTATCCAATGGCCCGTGAAAATAGCATTTCGAAACTAATATATTTGTTTTATTTTACGAAGGTATTAATAATTTAATGAGGAATTTTCTTTATTATTGTTTTGCGTTTGTATGTTTTATTTAAGTTTATTAAAGGAATTTTTATTTTAAGGAAACCTTCTGACATCTGTTTAGATATTGTAGTATACAATTTGTAAGATATGTTGAGTAACAAAAAATTACAATTTTCGTTATAGCAATTTATCACGGAAGCTCTCTTTGCCTATAAACATGCATAAAACAAAAAGAAATACCCATCATTTTCCATCGTCTTACTCACGAACGGCATTTTGCAAGAATTTCGTCACACTCGCAAGGAAACTTGAATATTGCATAGAATATATTACAAAGCGCAATAACTTCTATTTTTATTTATATGACCATTTTATATTTGCAAAGAGAATATTTCAAACGTTTCAGATAGTGCTCACTTCACCTCAGGGATTGATTAAGAGGCGCTTTGACTTCAATGGTTCATTTATTTCCTGTATTGATGATAAATTCGCTTTGAAGCTCAATTCAAATACATTGGCTGCATAAGTACGCGATGTAGTTGAGATTTATGCAGTATGAAATGGCTTAGGTTTTTTATAAACCCTGGTCAATCGTATTTTTAATATCGACTTTTTTTATTTTGACAGATTTTGAAAATAAGACAAAGACAATGTTCTCCACTCTGGTCCCTAAGACAAAGCGTGGCATTGAGTTCCGCCATTCAACACGCAATGTTTCGAGTTTGAGCGGACAGTGGAGAACGGAGTGTCTTAACACTAGGTTCTCTATGATTGCCCCGATATGCAAAAAAAGGGGAAAGTTGAAATAAAATAAAATATTTTTTTGAAGTTATAGTAACAATAAATGTATACATGTATAAAAAACACGTATTATTGATATAATTCCCAGTTAGTTACCAACATATTTATTTTTATCTTAAGAATTTGAAACCTTTATACTTACCGTGTTTCGAAAGCTCCTAGTACGAAAGCAATAGCGTGGGCTTTGAAACAAATCGGCTTAGCTTTTCAGTCTAAGTTTAGATTTGAAAGTTTTGTTGTGCGTCTTCAGGGACCTCTTCAATATTTTCACGTGACTTTGCGGCTTCAAAACCCATAAAGAGTTATGAAAGATTTTTAATTGCTCGTTTTAATCTATTATATTGCTTGTGCAGATATCATATGAAATCTAATTATTATATTTGAGAATAAAGTATCCAATTTAATGTAAACCAAGTAACTTGCAAATTTGTAAATTAAAAAAATTAAATGAGCTTTTGGTTAATTTAACATAATATCATATGTGAATACAATAAAAAACACCATAAATGTACATTGCAATAGATTTACGTTTTTCACGCTTTTCTCCGCATAGGTAGTCAGATAGAACCTAGTGTCATGACACTCCGTTTTTATCTTCCACCCGAATCTATAACATTGCGTGTTGAGTGGCCGAACTCAACGACGCGTTTGTCTCGTCACCAGAAATCAAATTATTTTATAAATAATCATTCCGTCGAGTTGGAATTGAACCCACAACCGTCGCATATACAGCCTTCTGTCGTACTTCGGCATGATATCACTAGCTAATGGAAATTGTGTTAATGACGTACGAATTGTAAATGAAAAATAGAGTATACATATATTTCATTCTACATATTATAATTATAACATTTTAAATCTCAAAAGGTTTTCTCACTTTCTTGCAATATCCGGAGATATCCACATAATCTGGATATCTACGCAAGGTATACAATATCAAGATTGTAGACCCAAGCAATTGAATTCCAGTTTCCCAATGTGGAATGTCACGCGCGATAGGACTCCGCCCTTACGTTGTTGACATGCCACCTATCCACTGGCTTGGAATATTTGAGTTGAAATTTCAAAGCGAAGTGCAAGTTACATTATTAAATGTTATAACTTTTACATTCACGGAGGACCTAAATAATTATGACATTTTTGAATTGAAATTCACTTTTTAGGTAACAATTAAATTATAATCGACCGCAGTGGAGCCGTTGTTATGTTTGTATATATATATATATATAAAGCAACTTAGAAATCATTGTAATTTGTTATTTGTATGCTTTTGTTAAATATTCTTCCAAATTGCTTCCTCTACATGTAACGAGATACCGAAGATAGTAAGCTAACAATTATTTTTATAGTTTGATTCTTCATTTAAACGTTTCTTTAGAGATCGGCGAAATCATAAACATGATATAAGAAAATATTTTGCTAAATATAATATAATTCAGTAGTCTTAAGTTGCCGAAAGCTATCTAATAACTAAATATTAAATTTTTGCAGCTTTTTGCTTTTTTCCCCATAGTCAGAGAGAGCCTAGTGCCAAGACACTCTGTTTTCCACTTACTGCCCGAATTCAAGACATTGTAAACAATTTTTTAATATAATCATTCCTGCGAGTGGAAATTGAACTGACGACCAATCGCGTTTACTACGATAGCCTCTTATAACAATAATCTAACAAAATACAGCTAAACAAAATTGTTATTAAAAAGTAACTTGAAGTTAACTTTTTCTCAATGAAGTAAGATTTTCAATAAGCTTAATAAAAGCTTTAGTATACTAATTTGAAAATTCTACAACGACATATATTATTAGAGTGGAATTAAATTCCAGTATCTGAAGAGATCGAATTCTTGCCTTACTTTGTTGACATCTCACCATTTGCCATATATCACTGCGTCGTCTTTTGTTGGGACGAGTAAATAACAACGGATTTATATTGGTAAAAAGAGTAATTGTCAGATTTGTTGTTTTTTTTTTTTTTTTTTTTTTTTTTTTTTTTTTTTTTTTTTTTTTTTTTTTTTTTTTTTTTTTTTTTTTTTTTTTTTTTTTTTTTTTTTTTTTTTTTTTTTTTTTTTTTTTTTTTTTTTTTTTTTTTTTTTTTTTTTTTTTTTTTTTTTTTTTTTTTTTTTTTTTTTTTTTTTTTTTTTTTTTTTTTTTTTTTTTTTTTTTTTTTTTTTTTTTTTTTTTTTTTTTTTTTTTTTTTTTTTTTTTTTTTTTTTTTTTTTTTTTTTTTTTTTTTTTTTTTTTTTTTTTTTTTTTTTTTTTTTTTTTTTTTTTTTTTTTTTTTTTTTTTTTTTTTTTTTTTTTTTTTTTTTTTTTTTTTTTTTTTTTTTTTTTTTTTTTTTTTTTTTTTTTTTTTTTTTTTTTTTTTTTTTTTTTTTTTTTTTTTTTTTTTTTTTTTTTTTTTTTTTTTTTTTTTTTTTTTTTTTTTTTTTTTTTTTTTTTTTTTTTTTTTTTTTTTTTTTTTTTTTTTTTTTTTTTTTTTTTTTTTTTTTTTTTTTTTTTTTTTTTTTTTTTTTTTTTTTTTTTTTTTTTTTTTTTTTTTTTTTTTTTTTTTTTTTTTTTTTTTTTTTTTTTTTTTTTTTTTTTTTTTTTTTTTTTTTTTTTTTTTTTTTTTTTTTTTTTTTTTTTTTTTTTTTTTTTTTTTTTTTTTTTTTTTTTTTTTTTTTTTTTTTTTTTTTTTTTTTTTTTTTTTTTTTTTTTTTTTTTTTTTTTTTTTTTTTTTTTTTTTTTTTTTTTTTTTTTTTTTTTTTTTTTTTTTTTTTTTTTTTTTTTTTTTTTTTTTTTTTTTTTTTTTTTTTTTTTTTTTTTTTTTTTTTTTTTTTTTTTTTTTTTTTTTTTTTTTTTTTTTTTTTTTTTTTTTTTTTTTTTTTTTTTTTTTTTTTTTTTTTTTTTTTTTTTTTTTTTTTTTTTTTTTTTTTTTTTTTTTTTTTTTTTTTTTTTTTTTTTTTTTTTTTTTTTTTTTTTTTTTTTTTTTTTTTTTTTTTTTTTTTTTTTTTTTTTTTTTTTTTTTTTTTTTTTTTTTTTTTTTTTTTTTTTTTTTTTTTTTTTTTTTTTTTTTTTTTTTTTTTTTTTTTTTTTTTTTTTTTTTTTTTTTTTTTTTTTTTTTTTTTTTTTTTTTTTTTTTTTTTTTTTTTTTTTTTTTTTTTTTTTTTTTTTTTTTTTTTTTTTTTTTTTTTTTTTTTTTTTTTTTTTTTTTTTTTTTTTTTTTTTTTTTTTTTTTTTTTTTTTTTTTTTTTTTTTTTTTTTTTTTTTTTTTTTTTTTTTTTTTTTTTTTTTTTTTTTTTTTTTTTTTTTTTTTTTTTTTTTTTTTTTTTTTTTTTTTTTTTTTTTTTTTTTTTTTTTTTTTTTTTTTTTTTTTTTTTTTTTTTTTTTTTTTTTTTTTTTTTTTTTTTTTTTTTTTTTTTTTTTTTTTTTTTTTTTTTTTTTTTTTTTTTTTTTTTTTTTTTTTTTTTTTTTTTTTTTTTTTTTTTTTTTTTTTTTTTTTTTTTTTTTTTTTTTTTTTTTTTTTTTTTTTTTTTTTTTTTTTTTTTTTTTTTTTTTTTTTTTTTTTTTTTTTTTTTTTTTTTTTTTTTTTTTTTTTTTTTTTTTTTTTTTTTTTTTTTTTTTTTTTTTTTTTTTTTTTTTTTTTTTTTTTTTTTTTTTTTTTTTTTTTTTTTTTTTTTTTTTTTTTTTTTTTTTTTTTTTTTTTTTTTTTTTTTTTTTTTTTTTTTTTTTTTTTTTTTTTTTTTTTTTTTTTTTTTTTTTTTTTTTTTTTTTTTTTTTTTTTTTTTTTTTTTTTTTTTTTTTTTTTTTTTTTTTTTTTTTTTTTTTTTTTTTTTTTTTTTTTTTTTTTTTTTTTTTTTTTTTTTTTTTTTTTTTTTTTTTTTTTTTTTTTTTTTTTTTTTTTTTTTTTTTTTTTTTTTTTTTTTTTTTTTTTTTTTTTTTTTTTTTTTTTTTTTTTTTTTTTTTTTTTTTTTTTTTTTTTTTTTTTTTTTTTTTTTTTTTTTTTTTTTTTTTTTTTTTTTTTTTTTTTTTTTTTTTTTTTTTTTTTTTTTTTTTTTTTTTTTTTTTTTTTTTTTTTTTTTTTTTTTTTT
The DNA here is from genome assembly GCA_038994665.1 of Podotricha telesiphe. Lineage (NCBI taxonomy): Eukaryota > Metazoa > Arthropoda > Insecta > Lepidoptera > Nymphalidae > Podotricha > Podotricha telesiphe. The sequence goes on along the minus strand of JAOYRR010000532.1, from coordinate 33,208 downwards.
TTTTTTTTTTTTTTTTTTTTTTTTTTTTTTTTTTTTTTTTTTTTTTTTTTTTTTTTTTTTTTTTTTTTTTTTTTTTTTTTTTTTTTTTTTTTTTTTTTTTTTTTTTTTTTTTTTTTTTTTTTTTTTTTTTTTTTTTTTTTTTTTTTTTTTTTTTTTTTTTTTTTTTTTTTTTTTTTTTTTTTTTTTTTTTTTTTTTTTTTTTTTTTTTTTTTTTTTTTTTTTTTTTTTTTTTTTTTTTTTTTTTTTTTTTTTTTTTTTTTTTTTTTTTTTTTTTTTTTTTTTTTTTTTTTTTTTTTTTTTTTTTTTTTTTTTTTTTTTTTTTTTTTTTTTTTTTTTTTTTTTTTTTTTTTTTTTTTTTTTTTTTTTTTTTTTTTTTTTTTTTTTTTTTTTTTTTTTTTTTTTTTTTTTTTTTTTTTTTTTTTTTTTTTTTTTTTTTTTTTTTTTTTTTTTTTTTTTTTTTTTTTTTTTTTTTTTTTTTTTTTTTTTTTTTTTTTTTTTTTTTTTTTTTTTTTTTTTTTTTTTTTTTTTTTTTTTTTTTTTTTTTTTTTTTTTTTTTTTTTTTTTTTTTTTTTTTTTTTTTTTTTTTTTTTTTTTTTTTTTTTTTTTTTTTTTTTTTTTTTTTTTTTTTTTTTTTTTTTTTTTTTTTTTTTTTTTTTTTTTTTTTTTTTTTTTTTTTTTTTTTTTTTTTTTTTTTTTTTTTTTTTTTTTTTTTTTTTTTTTTTTTTTTTTTTTTTTTTTTTTTTTTTTTTTTTTTTTTTTTTTTTTTTTTTTTTTTTTTTTTTTTTTTTTTTTTTTTTTTTTTTTTTTTTTTTTTTTTTTTTTTTTTTTTTTTTTTTTTTTTTTTTTTTTTTTTTTTTTTTTTTTTTTTTTTTTTTTTTTTTTTTTTTTTTTTTTTTTTTTTTTTTTTTTTTTTTTTTTTTTTTTTTTTTTTTTTTTTTTTTTTTTTTTTTTTTTTTTTTTTTTTTTTTTTTTTTTTTTTTTTTTTTTTTTTTTTTTTTTTTTTTTTTTTTTTTTTTTTTTTTTTTTTTTTTTTTTTTTTTTTTTTTTTTTTTTTTTTTTTTTTTTTTTTTTTTTTTTTTTTTTTTTTTTTTTTTTTTTTTTTTTTTTTTTTTTTTTTTTTTTTTTTTTTTTTTTTTTTTTTTTTTTTTTTTTTTTTTTTTTTTTTTTTTTTTTTTTTTTTTTTTTTTTTTTTTTTTTTTTTTTTTTTTTTTTTTTTTTTTTTTTTTTTTTTTTTTTTTTTTTTTTTTTTTTTTTTTTTTTTTTTTTTTTTTTTTTTTTTTTTTTTTTTTTTTTTTTTTTTTTTTTTTTTTTTTTTTTTTTTTTTTTTTTTTTTTTTTTTTTTTTTTTTTTTTTTTTTTTTTTTTTTTTTTTTTTTTTTTTTTTTTTTTTTTTTTTTTTTTTTTTTTTTTTTTTTTTTTTTTTTTTTTTTTTTTTTTTTTTTTTTTTTTTTTTTTTTTTTTTTTTTTTTTTTTTTTTTTTTTTTTTTTTTTTTTTTTTTTTTTTTTTTTTTTTTTTTTTTTTTTTTTTTTTTTTTTTTTTTTTTTTTTTTTTTTTTTTTTTTTTTTTTTTTTTTTTTTTTTTTTTTTTTTTTTTTTTTTTTTTTTTTTTTTTTTTTTTTTTTTTTTTTTTTTTTTTTTTTTTTTTTTTTTTTTTTTTTTTTTTTTTTTTTTTTTTTTTTTTTTTTTTTTTTTTTTTTTTTTTTTTTTTTTTTTTTTTTTTTTTTTTTTTTTTTTTTTTTTTTTTTTTTTTTTTTTTTTTTTTTTTTTTTTTTTTTTTTTTTTTTTTTTTTTTTTTTTTTTTTTTTTTTTTTTTTTTTTTTTTTTTTTTTTTTTTTTTTTTTTTTTTTTTTTTTTTTTTTTTTTTTTTTTTTTTTTTTTTTTTTTTTTTTTTTTTTTTTTTTTTTTTTTTTTTTTTTTTTTTTTTTTTTTTTTTTTTTTTTTTTTTTTTTTTTTTTTTTTTTTTTTTTTTTTTTTTTTTTTTTTTTTTTTTTTTTTTTTTTTTTTTTTTTTTTTTTTTTTTTTTTTTTTTTTTTTTTTTTTTTTTTTTTTTTTTTTTTTTTTTTTTTTTTTTTTTTTTTTTTTTTTTTTTTTTTTTTTTTTTTTTTTTTTTTTTTTTTTTTTTTTTTTTTTTTTTTTTTTTTTTTTTTTTTTTTTTTTTTTTTTTTTTTTTTTTTTTTTTTTTTTTTTTTTTTTTTTTTTTTTTTTTTTTTTTTTTTTTTTTTTTTTTTTTTTTTTTTTTTTTTTTTTTTTTTTTTTTTTTTTTTTTTTTTTTTTTTTTTTTTTTTTTTTTTTTTTTTTTTTTTTTTTTTTTTTTTTTTTTTTTTTTTTTTTTTTTTTTTTTTTTTTTTTTTTTTTTTTTTTTTTTTTTTTTTTTTTTTTTTTTTTTTTTTTTTTTTTTTTTTTTTTTTTTTTTTTTTTTTTTTTTTTTTTTTTTTTTTTTTTTTTTTTTTTTTTTTTTTTTTTTTTTTTTTTTTTTTTTTTTTTTTTTTTTTTTTTTTTTTTTTTTTTTTTTTTTTTTTTTTTTTTTTTTTTTTTTTTTTTTTTTTTTTTTTTTTTTTTTTTTTTTTTTTTTTTTTTTTTTTTTTTTTTTTTTTTTTTTTTTTTTTTTTTTTTTTTTTTTTTTTTTTTTTTTTTTTTTTTTTTTTTTTTTTTTTTTTTTTTTTTTTTTTTTTTTTTTTTTTTTTTTTTTTTTTTTTTTTTTTTTTTTTTTTTTTTTTTTTTTTTTTTTTTTTTTTTTTTTTTTTTTTTTTTTTTTTTTTTTTTTTTTTTTTTTTTTTTTTTTTTTTTTTTTTTTTTTTTTTTTTTTTTTTTTTTTTTTTTTTTTTTTTTTTTTTTTTTTTTTTTTTTTTTTTTTTTTTTTTTTTTTTTTTTTTTTTTTTTTTTTTTTTTTAAAAAACTTAAAAAATAATATAGTAATAGGAGTAGATTTTAATATGATTTTAGTACTTTTGAAAGGCAACTAGACCGGATACAGAGGATTTTGGATTACCTTTTTCTAACTTTAGTTTAAGTGGTTACCAAATGTGAGTAAATATATCGTAATACAGTTATTTGTTTATTTTTAGATAGAAGTGTTGCTTCTTATTAGGTATTAGAAACTTCTATTAAATTTTAATAGTTTTATAGCGACTCTTACTTAATTAGCTTTATCAAGAGTAGATAAATAATAGGGTACAATTAAACGACTTTAATAGAAAATAATTATTTTCTTGTTACGATAGCATAGTTGGTGTGTCTGACTGAATGTGTCGGATGTAAGTTCAAATTCCAATGGAGACATTGTTGCGTTGGTACAAAAGCGAGACATGAAAATATTTTAAATATAATAATTTCCCGAGTAGGAATTGAACTCACAACCACAGCGCGTACAGCCAGACGCTGTCACATTTTATCACGATGGCCCCCATAGCCATTGATTAATATTTTTAATAAATATTAATAATTTTTAGAAATGATATTGATATAATTGAATACTTCAGGTATATGAATAAAGTATCGAAAATAAATCTCCTATTAGAATTATGAAATAATTTCAATATTCTATCAAACAACTTTCACATTAACATGGTACGACGAATATTTTAAAGTGGAGATTATATGGAGCTTAAAGTCTTAGTTCAACGCTTCGTAGCTTTTAAAGTTATGCGTAATTCCCGATGCATCCAGGCAATATACTGCTTATAGACGAATATGTGTTCATATTTTGTCCTAATACCTTAAATACACAGCTATGAAGTTTTTGACTAGTTATTTGGTTCCTACACGTGGAAATGTTTATAATTTTGACGTTTCTACGAAAAATATTTTGAGCTTTTTAATTTTTAGCCAGATTATATCGGTATTTAGTAATATATTTTAGATAACCCGACGTCTCTAAACACTTTGCAGTAGTCACAGGGCGACTGAGGTAGCGTTGGTGTTTCAGTTGATATAATTAACATGTCAAATTACTAACATCGATTTCTTAGTCGCCTCAAGCACTGCCCTGTTCTTCTACAAATAACCTTGCCCTCTCGGAATGATGTGTTCTAGACGATCACTATGAGAGGATTTCCCTAAATTCGTCTGAATCGTAAATAAATATGATTTTTCGTTTTGCAGTCGAATCTACTTATGATACAAAAATAAATATGACAAGCAACATAAAATGAAATTGTTTATGATATTGAGTAATTAGATTTTTCTTGAAAACATGTTTAACAATTAGTATATATTAAAAAAAATATTCGAATTCAATAATAGCTATATGTATGTATATAAATATATATTTCAGGTATGTTTGTAAATATGTATTTATAATTATAAAAATTAAATCGTTGGCCTTAAAACTTATATTCCCAGTTTGACAAGGTTGGTTAGTAGAGCATGCTTCTTAGCGTTAGACCACCTTTTGTAATTTTTTTTTATTTTCTTGTAACTTGCTTGCAATGTTGAAAATTGCTTGCAATAAAGAATATATAAATATAATAATTACTATTAAAAATCATTTATATACTGCGATGTCTTGATGTATATCATGTATAAACATCCTAATATTCGTATAATGCGAATTGGAATTGGCTGGAATTAACAAAACAATGTAAAGCATTAAATATTTTGTAAGTAATTAATTTTTATTTGTAATCGTAAGTGTAAGTATACAAAAACTTTGATTAAGCATATTTTTATAACTTAGTTTCTTTTACATATACTAGCGAGGCCTTTTCTTGTTAAACGAATATAAGTTATAAAGTATACTAGGTAACAAGTAATTTATTTTTGGGTAAATAAAATGTAGAAGTATTCTTTGTATTTTCCATCGGCAAGAATTCAAAATGGAAACAAAGGTTTATTAAAATCAGAGCAACACGAGCCACTTTTAATTGGATAGGTAAATAATTTATTGTTTTTTTTTTAATTAAATGTTTCAAATTCTTTTCTTTTATGTATATATATATATAAATAAAAGAAAAAAATTTTAAAACATTAAATATTATGCATAAATAGATATTCATTAAATTTTGCTGCTAATTCAAAAATAAACAGAGAAATGGTATGAATACACGTAAATTATATAAACACAAAAAATACTTTAAAATTGAATTATTATTTGAAAATGTAGTACCTACTTAAAACTCAATATCTTAAAGACTATAATAATACAATACCTAAGATTATGAAGTAATTTCCTTTATTTCCAATCATTAAGCTTTCATGTTAAAAGCTATTTATGTATCCTTATATTGGCACGCGATCATAAATTACTATCTTTTGTGAGCAATATATTTTATATTGATTAGTCTTATATATAGCAGTATAGTAGATTAGAGGTAACTTATATTTATAAGTAATATATTTTTTTGCTTCACACTTTTCCCGCATAGCAGGGCACGTAAAGTCAAGTCCGTTCTCCAATTTCCGGAGGATGTCGGGACATGCGTGTTAAGTGGCGGACCTCAATGACGCGATTTGCCCTAGATACCAGAGTGAAGAAATCCAAATAAATTACATTTTACATTCCCCGAGTGGGAATCGAACCCACAACCAATTAAGTTACCAACCTACTTTCTGCCCATTTTAGAGGCATTGAGTATAACATGCATGCATGCATGAAAACGAGAACAGCATCATTTTCCCATTCTATTCTTAGACTTTAAAATCGGATATTTACAGTTTAATAGTTTACAACTGGGTAATGTTTTATTAGTGATTATTATTATAAAGGCATAAATCAGTGTTCCCAACATATCGAATATGGTTAAAAAATGGCTTAATAAAGACTTGATATGAAACTTGCATCTTGATAGGATCATGAACTCACACTTATATAACCAATTTGCAAATAAAATGTATTAATATGAATATTATATAATTACATTCCATGAATCCAGTATTAGGTGGATTTTCTGTTCTAATAACGAAGCTATTAATAATGAACAATACACTTCTGCCAATGTCAGTATGTCGATTAGGGAGCTACGTAATTGAATATTAAGCATCAGTAATTATCTTTACTCTATCTAACTACTCGCATCAAGCATACGCCATATATTAGGTATATTTAAGGCATAAGTATGGCGATAATTAGTGAAACAATTATTCTTAATATATACCTATAATACAAATGTAACTGATCGATGTTTGTACATGGATAATCAATGTAATAAAATCCAAAACAATAACTTTAATTTCTTTTTTCTGTTTGTTTCTTAGTCTGTGTGCTTGTGCACGCTAATCTCAGATACAGTTTAATCGATTTAAATGCACTTTTGTATTTTCGTAAACTTCTCTAATAAATATTTAATGTTTTTACATTATAATTTGATTTGAAGCCGCGAGCGCATATCGCGCATAATACTAGTAATAATACTATATTTATCTATCGTGGACCGTAAGATATTCGTTGCTGTAGCAACGTGTATGCCACATTATACAAAAATGTATGAATCAAATGCATGGTAATCAGTGTAATGTTTATTTCATATGCTGCATGCTTTATGCACTTATTCTAGATATAAACTTGTACTATATGACATATTTAGAAAACGTATAAAAATTGGAAGGCAGCGGGATTTGAACCCGCGCCTCTTGAAAACCGTTCAAGCGCTCTGACCGCTAAGCCATGCGTTCCTTTTTATACGTTTTCTAAATATGTCTTTTAATTTCCTTAGCGTGGGAATAACACTTTAAAAAAATATTAACTAAACGTGTACTATTTTTAAAGTCATTCTATACTGTATCTGAGTAATTTTGCAAAACAGGTTTTTCCTTCACAGATTAATACTTTTTTTTCAGCTTCACGCTACTTACCGAGGCAGCAGTACATCGGGGTAATCAGAGCAAACCTAGTGCCAAGACAATTCGTTTTCTTTTTTCTGCCCGAATTCAAGTAATTGCGTGTTGAATGGTGGAACTCAACGCCGTGCTTTGTTTTCTTCACCAGATCGGAGAAACAAAACTAATTCAATTAGGATCATTCCTCTGAGTGGGACTTGAATATAAATCGCGAGTACAGTCCTCACAGTCGATGACCTCAATTTCATTATATAGCTTTTCTTATTTATATTAACAAATATTTTTTTTTCGTTGATAAATTTTAATAATTTATTACAAGCGTTATTATATTCCATGTTATATATTACAAGCGTTATTGTATTTAGTTTCGATAAAGTAACACACGTTCTTAGAATTAGGCTGAAATTTTTACATATTATTTTTTTTTTAGATTTTCGTTTGTCCCACATATAGCAAGATAACCTAGTAATAAGGCACTTATTCACGTTCCACTTACTTCTACAGACTGCTTTATATATTGTAATATATATATATATGTATAAATATATATATATATATATATATATATATATATATATATATATATATATGTTTAGTCAATATGATTTACTAATATAAATAAATACACAGTAGATTCAAAATGATGTTTTTATATTATTTGTTAAAAAATTGTGAATTGCCGAAAATATCTTTTGAATTACCCTGTCGCGTACACGTTCTATACGACGGTCAGTGTCCACTTTCAGGTAAAATACACCGCTGCATGCTTGAGAACAATGCTTGTAAATTGCGTTGGTACTTTATTTTGTTTTGTAAATGTATGGGAAAAGTTACAAGGAAAATTTATGGTAAATGCTCTTTTGTGGTGAAATATATAATGGTGCTAATGTAAATATAATGGGTGTAAAGTTGAAATATTATTTGCATACTATGAATAAAAGTTGAGTTACAATAATATATAATATTATGATGAGTCGGATGAATTCGATTTTCTTCAAACCATACCGTTGCGTGGCTATTTACAATATTTGAAATAAAATAATTCGAGTTCGCATTATTTAATACAATTAAATTAAATAATTAATTAGCACATTATTTTTATTTACATAGGTTTTATAACCTGTGAACTCAGTCTTAACCGTGTATTATATTGTCGGTTGACGGTACTGGTTACCCATTTATTATGAAAAAAAACCTATTTTAAATCTTTATTGTATTATTTGTTATACACATATAAATAAAAACTGAAAAATAGATAAATTATAAAATTTATTATTGGTTTATTTATACGATCAGCGAAAAATTGCCTTTATGATAAACATCATAAGTTTAATCTATCTCTAGATATGTAGAAACGTTCAATCAGGCGATTTCTTTAAAATATTTTATTCAAGACTGAAACTAAACCTGATTAAAAAGATTAAAAGTGTCACGACTACTGCCACTGTCTTTCCATTAATCCTTGGACTTATGCCGCGACAAAGTTAAATGGGGGATTTAAATGCGAAGGCTCTCTTTATTAAACTTCCTAGACCATTCTGGCTTTCGCTCTAATTATAGCTTACTTTTTGTTAATCTCAGCAGCGTTACGTAGAATCTTATAAAATTAATAAGACTAGGCTGAAAATGCAATGCAAATGAATTAAATTTCTCATCATTTTATATTCTCTCGTTTAGTTTTATGCGCTTTCTTTCTTATTTTTTTTTGGCGAGTTTGAGAATATTTAGTTTGCATAATAATTAACTTTTCCTTAAGTTTATATTTTCCTTATATTGATATTAAACTTATTTACATAGAAGAGTAGTGAAGCAGTACGTGGGTATTAAATAGGTTATAGTCACTGTATCCTCTCCGATAATTCTACTAGAACTCGAAAAGTTATTTACCAACTATACTTTTTGTACCTAGTCAACCTTCTAGTATTTTTACAAGTTCCTTTTAGCGCAAAGTTCCTTTCAAAGAAGCTCAGTCGAGTTATATAAAACTTTTTATTGAGTTCTATTTCAAATAAAATTGTAAGCTAAAGATATAAAATGTACATGTATTGAAGGTTATATCCTAGAGCAGATATTCAAATTGTTTCATTAAATTTTAGTGGATCGTAAAAATATTTTAAATTATCGCAATGAGGAAGTCGTGGCGCAGTGTGACAGCGCCTGACTGTATAAGCGGCGACTGTGGGTTCAACTCCCACTCGGGGGAATGATTATATTTAAATTATTTTCATTTTTCTCCTCTAGTGACAAAACGAAGCGTGGCCGGTGTTGAGTTCCGGTTCTCAACACGGAATGTCTCTGATTCAAGCGAAAAATGGATAACGAAGTATCATGAGATTCTCTCTGCCTACCCTATTATTTAATTTCGACGTAGGTGAATGCATGCATGGCATGGATTAGCGGTCAGGGGCTTGAACGGTTTTCCAGAGGAGCGGGTTCAAAACCTGCTGCGCAAAAAAATTTATACGTTTTCTAAATATGTCTTTTTCAATTTCTTAAGTGTGCGACTTTAAAAAATGTGAAGAATGTTGTAAAAGAAAATTATTAAGTTTCAATTTGAGAATAGTCGAATCAAAACAAATATTGTAGGTTAGTGTTGTACGAACTCGCAAAGATAAAATCCAGAGTTTCATTACATTCGTTAACCGCCAACGCTCGCTACATAGGTACAATGTAGGTTACATCTTGAAATAAAATATAAGGAACTTTACCTAATTATGTGTGAGAAATTATAGATCAGGAAATTATCATGTTTTATAATATTATATTAATTTATTTTGGACTTCGTGACTCGTGATATTATACGTATTTAATGAAACAACTTATTGTCACATTTGAATCATATTATTGACTTACTGAAAATTTATTAATAAAAAGACATTTTAAGAAAGCGTATTTACGTAATAGAATTTCGACGTATCCGGATGTGCAAAGCATGGCTCAGAGGCCAGTGCGCTCGGACCGCCTCCAACAGGCGCGGGTTACAATACCGCTGCGTTCAATTTTTTATACGTATTCTAAAAATGTTTTTCACTTTCCTAAGTTTGTGTATAGCACTATAAAATGTTAAAAACTTAATAATAAATTCATATTCTAAATATCGTTTATTGAAATACACTTATGCAAGCATTTTTGAATCGTCAAATGAACATAAAGCTACCACCCCCACCAAGCTGGCTCGGAAGACAGTTCGCTCTGGCCCGGAAGGCTGAGAAGAGCCGGCGAGAAACTCAACAGTTGCTCTTTTCAAATATAAAAGTTACAATTTTATCATTTAATACAGTGGCGGCTAATCACTGTATTTGAGTTTGTAGCAGTACAAACTCAAATTGTATTGCTTCCACACATTTTTATCTTTTATATATTCTATAGAGAAATAAGCTTTACTTATTAATCCTCAAATATTACTAGCATTATATGTACATCATATATACATGTGCATTTACGACTTACTAACTTACAGGAAGTTGTAACACTACATTTTATATTGTTGCGTCTTGTTCAGCATCACTTTTGTCCGTACGTCACGTCGTCATCGACAATTTATATTTTTTTTCTTTACATAAATTAAACATTTTATGCACATTACTGCCAACGTTATATGTATAAAAAAAATATATCTTAAAGCTTATATGGAAAAAAGTTGTATAATAATAGAATTGTAGTTTTCGAAATATATCCGAAAAACAGCGGTTTCTATTATAAATATGAAAATAAACAGAATTTTAAACCATTAGAAAAGATTTAAAAAAATATTTTTGTTTAATATTCTTTATTCAAACAATTTGCACTATTTGTTTTTTAATATTTTAAAGTCTCAATTTTAAAAATAAAATACATGCGGAGCATTAAAATGAAAGGTGTCTAAGAAGTGCAGGTTCAAATCCTGCTATATCGATCATGGTAATAGTGGGACAGACGTCTTTGACGCGTATATAAACGTAATGGTTGTGTTTTCTTTCATCATGTATCAATTATATTTAACATATTTTTATTATCTCACTCTGGAAGACAAAGTACGGGGTCGAGTGGAAAATGAAGTTGACTTCATTTTTCCTCGACCCCAGTTTCTCAATAAAAATTTATTATTTAACAAATGCATACACATATTTATAATTTAAATTTATCATTGTTTAATATTTTATTTAATACTGTTTTTATTACTATTTAAAATAAGGGTACAATGTAACCTTAATTTTTAATAAAAATTTCATTACACTAAAGTTTTTTAGTATCGTAATAAATCCAGTGCGTATTTTCGTTAACACGGCAGCGGATAGGGGCCCTCGTTATCGCTTGTTCGGCAAACTTCCTTGTGGCTTCGCGTCGTTTATAACTTGTTCGGATATGTTCCCCTCGGTACACTTTAGCGACATCTTACAAATACACAATCAAATGGCTATGGAGACTTGAGAAGATTTCTATCTCAGAATTTAGACTTATATAATGTTGAAAGATTTAGAGTGAAAATTTTACCCGCGTTAAATGTAGGCAGAAGAACCTAACATCAATACACTTTGCTGTTCATCTGAGATGTGTTAATAGCGGAACTCAACGCCGGATTTTGTCTTACCACAGCGGAGAAATAATTTCATATAATCATGCCTCCGAACGAGAATTGAACCCACAACCAATCACATTTGTCTCACCGCTGTTAAAAATGGACATGTGAAAATTTATGGCTATATTATTTATTTATACGTAAAAAGTTATATTTTACGAAATCGTATCAGATGGTTGATCTTTATTTTGCACTTTGTCTAATCACACTGGGGAAAAATAAATATGTCTATTAACATTTTATAAGTAGTCTGATGTGAATTTACATCCTTTATTTAAGTTTCACGCTTATTTCGCGCATAGCAGGGAAATCAGAAGACCTAGTGTCAAGACACTCCATATCCCCTTTCCGCCTGAATTCCAAACATTACATATTGAGTGGCGGAGCTCAACCCCGCGATTTGTTTTTGTCTTATAAACCAGAGCGGAGAAATGAAAATATTAAATTATGACGTTAATACGAGTTAAATTGGAATCCACAACCAATCGAGTTTACAGTCAGACGCTGTCCCACTGAGCCACGATTACCGCTCAAAGAATTATACTAGGAATCGTAAACGTTTAAAACATAGCACAACCATTCTTGTTCAAATTTCACATTTTAAAAATATTTGAAAAACTTTGAAATTCTATATACTCATTTAGTTTTAAGTATATACATTTAATTTACTTTTAAGTATATATTACATATATAAAATCTATCCGGTGTGAATAATATTTAGCTTCGTTCGCAGATGCGTTTTTTGCTAGGCGGTCACTGAAAACTTCTCGTAGTATCTAATGTGCCAACATTTATGTCATTTGGCCTACCTTTTTCGCTGCTTGCATTTCACATATAATATAATTTTTATGCTTTTTTGTGTTCTTTTTACGATTTTATATATTTTTTCCTTGTTTTATGTATGTATTTCTTATTATCTGTAAAACACTGTGTTGTCAGAATAAAGCTTTTACTTACTGACTTACTTAATTAACTTAAAACTACTTGTACTGTAAAAATGGCAAACGATATTTTTTCATATGAAAATCAATAAATCCATAACCATTCAAATGCAAAGTAGATTAATCATCGTTCGATACAACAGCTATAACACGGATTCTACATAAAATATTCAGTACAGTGGCGAGACTTATAATTTATTACGTTTTCTTTGATTAATGTTACAAGCTACCATTGTACTTGTGTTGTAACTACACAAAACCACGACGTTTAATCGATATGGTTGTGTGAAATTTATTTGAAGGACAAATGTTTGATGTTAGGAACTAATTTATATATATCGTCACAGTTACAAAATAAATATATATTATGCTTATTTTATATACTCTATATAAAATAATATGTATACATAATATAAAAATGTAACAGATCGCTGTCTGTACATGGAAGATATATGAAAAAATATACATAAAATTAGGGGCATTAATAAATGTAATAAAACCCAAAACAATAATTTTAAATTTACTTTTCTGTTATTACTATAGTATTTTGGTAAGCTTCTATTAACATTTAGTGTTTAAGATTTACTCAAATTGATACAGGTGAAAAATTTACTTAAATACATTAAACACATTCAAATCACTTATCTGTGATATTCAGAATTATTAAGTAAAATTTTACAGTTATCAATTATTTTATGAACATCTTATGTATAAGAAATATTGCAAACACAAAAATTGAAGCCGTAATATATATATATATATATATATATTTTACTTTTTTATAAATTTGCGATTTATTTGCTATGGCCAACTCATGTTTTAATAACAGCTATAATAATTTCAAATAATCTGTGGTCGTTTTATGTCAAGCTCTTAAAGAGACCATACATAAACGAAAATATTAAATATTAAATTTTTTTTTCAGCCTTACACTTTTTCCCGCATAGCAGGGTAGTCAGAGAGAACATAGTGTCAAGACACCTCTTTCTCCAATTTTCGCCCAAAGTGTTGAATAGCGGAATTTTGACGCCGTGGTTTTGCTTTATCTTATCAGAGTGGACAATTGAAAATAATCTAAATTTGCATAAAATTTGATATTTGAAACAATATTTTAAAGAAGAAATAAAACAATCAAAACTAGTCCTGGGTTAATCTTTTATACAAATCAACGAATTTAGTTGCTGAAAATCTGTGTTTCCAAACTTTTTGATGGTACTTGTTACGGGAATGTTAATAATATTCAGATTCTATAATTACGAAAATATCTGTATGTAAGAAACGCTATGCAATTCTTAACTGTAATCTACAATAGACTTGTATAGTATAATTTATGTGGGTTTATGCTAATCACTTGGCGTTATCTAATGACGAACATATTGTTAATTCTAGGTATCGTTCTCATCAACTGTATCTGGTAGATACAGTAGTCATAAAATAAAGGCTATATAATATTAATTTAAATTTCATTTGAAAAGTAAGAAGATTAAAAAGTCTACTGAGTACAGTACAGATATTATACGAACAGTATCTTCTTTTTAAATAAATACATTAATTTATATTAAAAGTATTTGAAAGTTCTTAGTAATCATTGGTAGTGCTAAGGAAATTTTGCAAATTTCGTCTACTTTGCCACCAGTCCTTCTTAACCATTTTATTATATCTTACAGTAATAGTGTTTGATATAGTAATTTTGGGATAACTGTCATTCAATTCACAGGTAAGTCAGTAATTTTTACTTGATTCTCGTTCCTACTAAGATTTCGATACCAAATACTCTGCTACTACCGATTCTTAATTGTGCTGACATTTGTTATCGTGATTTAAGGGAGCATTTATTAAATGGGTATTCAATAGATGTATTCAATTCTGTAATATATTTATAATATTAGTTGGTACCCGGCCTGCGCGCCGGTGGGAGTGTTAAAGATTAAAGCAGTGTGCAACTAACAATCGCTACGTTGGCTGGTTCCTTGTCTATTTTTCCCTACCGAAGATATATAACAGTGGCGACGAGCAAAATACGTGTAAATTATAATTATGAATTCGGCATATCTTTCGGGTTTTTAACATCGTTTAATCATGAATCTCAGAACTGGGGCAGTTATAAATCGCGATTAGGCCAGTGGTTTATTGCCAACGACATCACTGGTGACAATGACAAAACAAAGGTCAAGCGAAGGGCGATTCTTTTAAGCGACCTCAGTAAATCTACACACAAGCTCGCGAGTAACTTGGCACCGAGTAGGAATTGTAATTGTAAGATTCTGAGAAAAATCTATGTGCTACTCGGCTAGGCCAAGGCGGTGGATTTGGCGGAAAGTGTGCAGTGTTCACGCCAGGCTGCCATGTCGGCAGTAGCGGTGTCGGGAGGCATCAGCGTCGACACAGCGGCAGCGAGCCAGGACAACATGTTCGTTGTTTCTACGAAGGAAAAGTGTAATGTGTGTGGCTGTTACCACAAACCAGTGCAGTGTCGGTGAAAAGTGTAATCGAAAGGGGCATTTCGGTAAACGCACGTACGATAAAGTAAAGAAGGTAGTGGGGATGACGGCGATGACGGTAAGCCTTTTTATAACATTAAATGTGATGCTGGCAAGCCTGGACGCTGCCGAGATCGCGGAACCGGTTTATTGTGATCGCGCAACCTATGTTAATTTCGTAGTTGACGGGACTTTACCGGTGACGATACAGGAACTGCACCTAGCAACAGAAAGTGACCCCGTACTAAGTAAAATAAAAAAAAATATTCAGAGCGGTTGCGGAGCGGTAAAAATAATAAAGAAAGGCTTAAAAATTATAATATTAAGTAATTGTAATATAAAAATGTTGCAAGAACATATTATATTGCAAAGTTTTTGATTATAGAAATTCTACAAATAGCACCACCAATAATTCTTCTGCTGAGTTAATTTACGGTAGATCGTAGAGTTCAAGTTTAGATCCTTCACCCACAAACTATACTCTAACAGTAGAAAGGCAACAGTCTTTACAGGCCAAGAACTATAAGGGGAAACAAAGACAATATTTAAAAAATAATGATTTAGTGTGGATAACAAAACATATGGGTAATAAAAAGGCATATTTAGAAAACGTATAAAAATTTTTTTGAAAGCCGTTCAAGGTCTCTGACCGCTAAGCCATGCGTTCTACAACCAGCTACGTTGAAATTATTATACGCTTATTATAACTTATATTTGTTGTTAGCATTGTTTTTTTTATTCCATAGACAAGGCAAACGAGCATTCGGGTTACCTGATGATAAATGATCACCGCCGCCCACGAACCCGTGTAACACCAGAGAAGATACAGGGATGTCGCCGGCCTTTAAACCTTTTTGCTGTCTGGCATTAGTAGTCATAGTCAGTCATTAACACAAAAGTGTACATCAATGGAAACAGAAGGAAATATATTCCAGATTCCAAATATTTCAAATAGGAGTATAAAAAAATATACAGCAAAATTGGCAAGTAAATGTTAATCAATATATAAATTGGCATAGCACATTTTTACGTTAAATCATTGAATACAGTAGATTGCTCTCAATATGCCGGCTGGAGACGACAAGATTGAATTAAATTAATGATACTTCGATAGTTTGATAGCGTCCAGTTTAAACCATTTATACATTTTTTTTTATTTTATTATGAATTGAAGATTCTTTATTTAATCTTAAAATTTCTTTTAAGAGCTTAAAAAGGTTAAATAATATAATTTATCGTTTATTTTAATCTGCTAAGACAAAAAGTTGCGTTGAGTTCAGCCACTCAACACCAAATGTTTCGAATTATGGAGACAAGTGAGAAACAAAACTATTGGATGATCAAATATTCTCTTTCTCTCTCTCTGTCTACACTGAACACTGCTATGCGGAAAAAATGTGAAACTGGCGTGGGTTTTGTGATTTACAGAATGAAAAACACTATATTCAATTGTATTACAGTTTTTATATAATATCATGTTAATGTTTATTTATCGCTTGTTAAATATATCGCGTCTTAGATATCGATAATGGCATATGAATTTATTATTTAATAATTATACTAGCGACCCGCTCGCGGCTTCGCCAGTGTAAATTACACCACTGTTACTATTTAGTTTGTTCGCCCGCCCGCCATCTCATGTAAAACAGAAACTTTACTTAAACTTATAAATTGAATTGTTGTTAATTGTTTTTTATGAATCGATTGAAATGAAATAAACACTAAATGTTAAGGGAAGTTTACCAATCAGAACTGCATTAAGCCGTTTTTGAGATTAGCGTGGGCGAACGCACGGACAAACAGACATACGGACAAACAAAAGAAAATTAAAAAATATTGTTTTGATTGTACATTGATAAATGCCCTTAAAAATATTTATTTTCATATATTTTTTATACAGACAGCGATAAGTTACATTATTATTATATGTATAGATAGTATAGTAAAAAAACGACAAAAGGTTTTAGCAACATTAAGAGCAAAGACAGGCAGTTTTTAGCCTTATCCTCGAGACAGAAACAATCGTTTTTGTCATAGCAGCCTTAGTACAACCAAACAGTGTGCTTTTTGCATTCCAGCGTAGAATGTTCTATATATACGACGGCAATGTTTGAAACTACTTGGTTTTTTTAAAGTGATGAATACTTAAAGTAAAGAATTTTTTTAGAAAACGTTAATTTTTTCCAAACCAATCAAAAAACACACCAAACCGCCAAAGCCCCATCCAAAGCAAACTAATCTAAGTCCTGCAGCGTTCAAAGTTTTATACATTTTCTAAGCATGTCAATAAGACTTAAATATTAAAATAATAAATAGATATTGAAAATGAGAAAGGTATATATATAAATATAAATAAACTGTCTGTTAGTGCACGGTGCGAAGTAAGCCAATTTCCATTTTCGCACCGTGTGTAAAAAAAGACTATTTAGGTCACGGAAAAGCATGCGTAAAGTGCGGGTTTATGTTACAGTGTGCTATAAAATATTTAAATAGAAGAAATTTATACAGATATAGGAACAATATTATAACTTGTTAGCAAAAAAATGCAAATAAAGTAACCAATTAAAATTTTTTTTTTTTTTTTTTTTTTTTTTTTTTTTTTTTTTTTTTTTTTTTTTTTTTTTTTTTTTTTTTTTTTTTTTTTTTTTTTTTTTTTTTTTTTTTTTTTTAAATTATTTGAAATATTGTAAGGTGTTATTAACACACTTAGAATATAAAATACATTTTTAGAAAGCGAATAAAGTTTAAACGTAGCGGGCGTGAACCCGAGCCTTTTGGAAGCCCTCCAAGCGCTCTCACCGCTACGTTAAAATTTTATTCGCTTTCTAAAAATGATTTAAAAATGTGCCTTTATCCATATACCTCGAAAATTTTAAGAACTTATTACAACTTAATTTCGTTGTTTGAATCTCTGTAGAGAGATTCTCACAAATTTCTGCCATCCAAAGATTATATCTAAGAACAATCGTTTGGCAATAGAGAAAATTTTATATCTTTTCTATAAATTAAATTATCCAATAGAATAGAAATATAAGATTGATTAATTTTTATAAATATTATTTTTGAAACCAGGCGAAGTCGCACAAGCCAATAGTTACTTAATGTAAAAAAAATGGATTTACGTAAACACTTTACAGTAACTTTTGAAAACGGTAAAAGTTAGTTTATTTATTTAAATAGCGCACAGCGTCTATTCAATAAACTCAATTGAAATGTGAGGACGTGCCGTCGCATGCGATACCGACTAATAGAAATGCGGCTACCAATTTATTTAATGAAAATCATTTTAAAATATTGCTATATAAATAATCATCAATCAATGGTGTTTTTTTTAGTTTTGCTATGAAAGTGCACATAATATCTAATAAAGCCCGATGTTTTTAGGTTAATATATATTTTTACTTGTTTCTGACGTGAAATTACATAAGTTTTTTTAATTTGACTTATACCTGGGTGGCAGAGGAAACCTAATATCAAAATACTCTGTTCTCTGCTCTGCTCAAATTGTTCAAATTGTTATTATTATATAATAGTATTACAAAAAAAATACAGATTTTAAGTATATAATAAACCAATAGTTGGTTAGTGTAATTAATAGTTTATATTTAATTATCAACAGTAAATTAATTTTAGAATAGAAAATGAACGCACGGTCGCTCTAACAGAGTTTATAAGTGGGTCATTCGACATTAGTTTGAAATTTTCATGTTCGTTTGGGTGTAAAATATACCTTATGTATGGAATAAAACACGTTAAACGTTATTAATACAAAATTAATAAAAATCATGAAAAAAATCATCATCATTATAATAAATAAATCATTTAATAAAATGTTATGTTATTTTCTAAAATCGTTAATTTTAATAGAAATATGTATCCACTATAGACTTTGACTTTATAGTATTTATGTCTAATATTTCATTTGGATCTATTCTTTTGGACTGTCAGGATGTCATTCATTTTGGACAAGTGCATCTGACATACCTGTATATAAACAAACAGATATCTACCCTGAATAGGAAATTAACCTAATATCTCTGGTGCAGTAATCAGAGTCCTTAACAACAGCGCTATTAGGTCAGTCAACAGTATTACTTGCAATTTAAACTCACTTGAACTGGGGTTAAGATGCGCTCCGTAGCACTGCACTGATTCAATTCCATTACTTTTGTACACAAACCGCTACGCTTTGCGATGATTAAAAAACTGCATTTGGCTACAAAATGTATAATAAAGATCTGATAGATTCCACATCACAAGTGGTTTTCTAAGCTCTTTTAAAATGTTGAAATTAAACAATTTGCTCTAAAACTAAATTACTTAAAGTACCTTCCTTTGGATATTGTTTTCATTCAAACAAATTCATATATATGGATATGTACGTACTTTTCGGATCATATTTAATTGATGCAAAGCATTTTGGTTAAAATCATGTTGATCCTACTAGTAGCAAATGAATATAAATATTTTTTATATTTCAAAGTGTTCAAGCAGTAGCAGGGTTTGAACCGTTTGTAAAACCGTATAAGCGCTTCAGCAAACTAAGATATACGCAAAAACATATACATATATCGGCGCGAAATCAAAAGTCATTAATTTTAATAAAATTACATCTAACTACCCTCAAATGTCACAAACACGATTGTCGACCGACAAGCGCCACCACAAGCGACTGGTATTTCAAAAGGACATGGGAGCTTAACTAAACTGAGGAATTTTTATTTCGACTGCCGACCCGAGCGGACATCTCTATGTCCAAACGGCAACGCAACTCATGGTCATATTACTGGAATTGTGCGACAACACCCATTGTTGGAGAGCAACTTCACCAAGGACAAGGAGGACCGGACAGAAAGGACACACAAACGCACACGCTATACACACCGTCCTCGACGAGATCCCAGTTATCCAACGGCCCGATGCCGTCCAGTACGTAAAGGGCATCAAGCGCCCTAGCCAGTAGGCCTAGCTCGGACTGAGCGAAGCAAAGTCACTCACGACAAACGGTGTCACAAGTCGAGGTTCAAGTCTCACATAAGGCGCCCTTGCGTCACCGTAAAACTAATTTGATGGTTTCCTCTCGGGGTTCCAAGCCCAGGTCCGAACTTTTTCCTCGGCGTACCCCAAAACCCGTTGACGCTCTAGTGGCCACTATGGCCAACAGCATACTACACATTCGAACAAATAAATCAACTAAACATAAGGAAGTGAATCTCCGATAAGGACGTTAGTACCGAAGAGATTTCGAAGCTCTTGGATAAACAAAACTAAGTTTAGTTGAGCCCACATAGCCCTTTTCTGATTTACACAATATTGATTTGCTATTTAAATTATACTTCAAAAGTTAAAGTTTCGTGTGACCAAAGGGAAGTATTTATTTAGTATAATATTTCTACAATTGTTTTGTATTGTGTATTCATTTACTGAAATTGTTTTGTTAAGATTTTCATTGTCTTGTTCTTAAATTAAAAATGTTATACCGTAAGTGTGATTTAAAATTAATAATTAATAAAGATATAAATTAAGTTATTTAACATGGATTGTTAATATAGTTAAAGAGTATAAACGTGTTTGAGTAATATGGTATTTTATTATTTAATATATAATTTAACTGTTATTTGTAAGACAATGTAGTTAGTATGCAAACGTACAAAGTAATATATGTACATTGAAGGAAGCGCTTTAGAACTAAAACTATTTTAATTAATCTAATGCAATAACAGGAAATTCGGTAACTTTGGGTAAAAAAATTCGATACTTTATTTATTGATTCATAGTAACTATATCGAAAAAATATAGTTTAAGCGTCTTCGTTATCTGTTTTCCGTTTATATTTTATGTATACTATAAATAAAACGGTAAAAACAAAATGTTTGTTCGCGCACATCTTCGAATTCAGATAGCTAGCTTTTAAGCTTACGCAAGACTTAGGCTATAATTGACTTTGAAGAGTGGATCACCTGATATAGAATCATAATAGACAAGCTAGACTATAAGATTAGACTAGATATAATATAATTAACAAAAGTTCAGTTGTTCTGTGATGATGAGTATTGGTGAGAAAGGTCATTAAGTCCATGCAAACGAAGTTGTGGGCAGCTACTAGTATAATAAGTAGGAATTTGTTTTAATTCCAACTTTTTTTTTTTATATAGAAAGGTCAGCGTGTATGTTAAACTAAGGTTAGTATTGATTTTCTTCAGTGAAAATATGCCAGTGTATTTAAAATATTTAATTTTTATTGCTCTGTCTGTATAAAAATACTATATATAAGTAATTTATTCATTACTACGGGATTTATTAATTAGACGGGAGCTTAATCGCAAGTACTACGTTAAACACTGCAATATGTAAAGCGAATAAGGCACTGCACTGCTACCTCAATATCATAATAATTATTATATTCTCAGTAGCTTTACGCTTGAGCTCGCATTGCAGTGTTGTCAGAGACAATATAGTGTCAAGACACTCCGTTCTCCACTTAGCATGTAATTCCCTGTTTCCTAAAAAACAAAATGCAAATATTTTACTATCGTTCACAAAGAAATAATATTACACTTTTGAAAATCTCATGAGGATGATGATGATGAGGATATTTGGGATGTGATAGCCAAGGCAGTGTCGGACAAATTGCATAACTATTAGAGAAGGTGTAAACATAATGCTAAATTTAATATAAACTATTTTGTGAGCGAACATTCACTTGTTGTCAAAACAAAATACCGAAATATATGAACAATGCCAATCATAAAATAAAAACTGACCTTATAATACAAGAAGTTATAGTGAACAGCATTAACATTTATAAAAAACGTTAAAATTTTTTGAACGGAGCGGTTTCGAACCCGCGCCTCTTGGAAGCTGTCCAAGCGCTCTAACCGCCCATTTGTTCAACCGGCATTATAAGCTTATTATAACTTTTTTTTTTGTTATCATCTCTTCAGAGACACTATTACAATTTTTTGTTAACGAAGATTTGTATCAACGAACAATTGCTTGTCAAAAGAGAACGCTATTGCTATTTATTTAACAAAGAACAAAATTTTTTATATTTCCAATAAGTCTATTCAAATTCAAAAAGTTGTGACGCAAAAGTTTTTTAAAATTTTAAAATAATGGTCGCAACTGATGTACCATACTCTTCTAACATTCATATTTCACGTTTGATCCACTCTCGCTTATTACATGCAAAGCTGTGTCAAAAAGATAAAAATAAAACAACGTGAAGTCTGTACCGAGAGGATATAATAATTTATTAATACGCAAAATATACGTGTCACTATATGACTTGAGTCATAAAACGTTATATCTGACTCGGGTCGTAAAGTGCCTGAAAAAATGGAGTTTCTTAGTACATTTTGTAAATGTCAGATATAAAACTAAAGTTAGTGAACTTTACGACATACTAAAATAATAATTGTTTTCAAGCTTCTACTTAAAACTATTTCTTTATGTGTTCTTTTTTTGGTTGTTTCTTGCTTTTTTTTATTTCCTTGTTTTGATTTTTATAACTTTTGACTCCTTTAACATATTATATGTAGATAAAAAATCACTACAATATATCATATCATTATTACTACCCGCTGACTTAGGGATGCATGCTGTTTGGTGGAACTAAACGCCGCACTCAATCTGACCAGACCAGACCAGAGTAGTGCTTAAAATACTTTAAATTTAATACAAACATTGTATATACCACAGTTATATTTATAATTTAAATTATAATTTTTTAATTATTTTTTTTTAATTTTCTATGGTTGTACATGTTACGAAACCAAATTTCATATTTCATAAGTAAAATAATAAAACAGGAGATGTGGACGCTCTCTAGAGGCTAAAAATTTACTCCGAAATCCTGTAGTTTACCATAAAACCGAGTTCATTAAATAATTTTACGCAGCGCTAGAAAAATATAAGATATCAAATTTTAAGTATATATAAAATATTTTATGTAAAAGTAAAAATAAAATTTGTTTTTCTTTTAATATATATATATATATATATATATATATATATATATATATATAAATAAAAATACTTAATCTATACACAATTTTTTTTTTTTTTTTTTTTTTTTTTTTTTTTTTTTTTTTTTTTTTTTTTTTTTTTTTTTTTTTTTTTTTTTTTTTTTTTTTTTTTTTTTTTTTTTTTTTTAGTTCTTACGAAAGGGCGACCAAAGCAATAACGGTAAAAATTAAAAAAAAATTTAAATATATATATTATTATTAAATTATACTCTATTCTTTTCTGCATCACGGTTTTTCCTATATAGTTTTCTGATTACCCGTCAGAGAGAACCTTAAGTCAAGACATTCCATTTTCCACTTTCGGCCTAAATTCGAGACATTGCGTTTTGAGTGGCGGAACATCACGCTTTGTCTTGCTCACCAGAACGGAGAAATGAAAATAATTAAATAATAATCATTCCTACAAGTGGAAATTGAACCTACAACCAATTGCAATGACAGACTGACGCTGTCCCACTACGGAAATAGATTAAATTTTGCTGAATGACAATAGAAACAGAATAAACGTTAAGTAGTCTCTAAACGTATTTTTCTACTTTCAGAATAGGTTTCTATTAGGTCTTCTATTTATTCACACAAATGACTGGAAGTGTATAAGTTAAGTGGAAATAAACAAAAAAAAATATTAAATAACTATTTTAGTAGTATAATATATTTCCCAGATTTAAATAATCCATTTTGAGATGTCATCCATGGATCATTTGTTATGGGAAACTTCGCGCTTGTCTGGTCACTTATTGTTTTGTTTGTTTCATAATCCTTGAAATAATTGCTCAAGGGCTTTATTATGCAATAATTGTGTATATCTTGGTCGTGTGTATATTTTTGTGAGATTAAATAAAGTGTTGAAATTGTATTTTGTTTCAGCATTAATTTGTTGGCAACAATAAAGGGTTATGCTTATTTAAATCTACTTTCTGTGCACGTCAATAAAGATTAATAACTATATTGCGTAAGTGACTAATTTAAAGATGCTCTTATGAAGCAATTGCTTTTAAATACAAGAACAATGACTACAAGTTCGATTTCTGTTTGGAGAAATCTTCAGTTACATTATCTTCATTTCATCTGTTTAGTTAGTACAAAAAAAGCGGTGTTAGGTTTGACCTAACCTAACACCGCTTTTTTACCGGTATGCTTACCGCCATACGCAAATCCTACTAATATTATAAACGCGAAAGTTTGTAAGGATGTTTGTTACTCTTTCACGTAAAAACTACTGTATGGAGTTTAATGAAATTTTACAATAATATAGCTTATACATCAGAATAACACATAGGCTACAAGTTATAAAGACATTGTGTGAATTGACCAAAATATCAAGTAAGTATCTTATGTTCAAGCCATTAAAGCAAAAATAGTGGACCATTGTAGTGAATAAATTAATATTATGGTATATATATGCTAAATGCATATGTATACGCGCTACATATACCAGAATATTATTTTTTGCTATTTTTGTGTCTGTCAGTCTGTTTGTTCCGGCTACGCTCTAGAACGGCTACACCGATGACGGGGCTTTTACTGGCAAATAGCTGATGTAAGATCACCACGCGGACAAAGTCGCGGGCACAGCTAGTAGAATAATATGAGTGAGTGCTTACAATATATATATATGTAATTATATTTAAAAAAAAGTTTTTTTTAAATTTCCAACAATAATTAAATGGAATGAAATGTTAGCGAATTTATAAAAAAAAAAATATTGTTACTTCTTGAACGTACATTTTAAGATCAAAGTACTATTAATTGTTAACTTTTACGTGGTTTCATGTAGCATGTATGTAGTTAGCTCACGCTTGAAAGATGATAGAATATAAGGAATTTCACGGTTCACTTACTTAGTACAAAGATGTATCGAGTGCCAGCAACTTCGTAATTGAATTCACTGATTAATTTTGCAATTTCTAGTACTTTTCAATTTATTTTTTGTGCATTGTTTCGTGCTTTTGATTTCAAATCATATTAAATTTGAGAAATTTAAAGTTTTAGTACGAACAGTGCTGCGGATCGGTACGCCATTTAATATTAGAACAGGCAGGAAGATGAAAAATAAAGTAGGTGTAGACACCAGTACCCACTAAAAAGGCTATTAACATTCAGAATAATTCACACTTTCTTTTAAATTCTAGGAAAGTCACACTTTTCTTTTTATGTGCTTCTGGAACAGCTGTGAAAATATTTAGGCAAATCTGTAGCTTGCGCAAATAAGATAAAAACATTGTTGGGGTAATATCTTCCATTGGTACAGCCACTAAATTACTGAGGCACTTTACATTCTGTTTTAAAACTACCACTAAATATCGCTTAGAAAAAATGAGTAATATACACATGAAACGATTAACAGCCACATCAAATTCCTTAATAACATTATTGGTGCGCCAATTTTAAGTGTGAGTTTATGGATTGGAAGGCCAGCAGGGTTAATGGTATTTAGAAGTGTAATTTTAGTAAAAATAGCGTTTCTATACTATAATACGACAGTGTAAACTCTTAGCGTACGATGAAAGTACTATGGAGCTCAAAAATGCTGTTAGAAGCGCGAAATAGCTCCAAAGTGTGACAGTACCGATGCTTTGAGAGCAATGGTTATTTTAGTGGCTGAATTGAACCATGTTTCAAGTCGTCTACTCCAGTTTGCAGGTGAATCTTTACAATTACACTATAAGTGTGAACGGGAGATTTGGAATTTAGTAAATAGTAATTCATAACTGATGGCAAGTGTTTATACTAAACAACAATACAGCATATATCAAGATCTATTTTCAAGTGAAAAAGTGATTCTAGCACCTAAAAATAATGTTATAAATAAAAATAATTCAGAAATACTAAGTGAATTACTAGTTAGAGCAAAAACCCCACCGCCGGGGTTGACGGAAGACTGGGGTTCCCGTGGCCTCGGCACCGTGAGGTTTTAGTGGGTATACGGACGGCCTATCTGACAGTCCAGAGTCCCACATAACCACGTCTGACTCCCCAATCGGGCTGGTATCCGTAAAGGATTTCTTCACGTTCAAAAAAAATTGTCAGTAGACACAGTTATGGACGCGGAAAAGAGCATTGCATATCTCGTCATATTTCTAAATTTACTTGCACTGTACCGTCACATAAGCTCCAATTAAAGTTCGTTTTAATCACATTTATGAAACGAAACGACCCTGTCTCACACAACATGGACGAAACGTAATTAATCCATCTTAACCAGCGTAGTAAATGGTGAAATTGTGATGATTACAGGAATTCCTGCAATATCCACAGTTCTTCTATTTTAATTCAAAAGGCTGCAATTAAGTTATTGAGCTTAGTTTCGCTATCACTATGATTAAAGTAAAAGGGCAAAAATTTATAATAGCAAGGATGAACGTGTAACATCTGTACGCGTGTCCAATGCCCAGAATCGTCACATTATATCTCCAAATAGACATATAATATAATCTACAGTACCGTATTAAATAAAATAGGGCCCTAGAGAGATGTCCTAAGTTGGATATGACTGGATATCGAGAAAAATATATCACACTTTTGCTCTTTATTATTACTTTTATTTGCACACATGACATAGACACAAACAAAAAGTATGAAACACATTAAAAAAAGGAATGTACAAATAGTGGTCTTATGGCTAAGTAGCCATCTCTTCCAGGCAATCTTTAGACTGAAAATAAGCTGGTATAATGATAAACGGTTAGGTGGTGAAAAAATTAAAATTATAAATAGATATATGAAGTCTTAGTCTATTTTAATTGTGAAAATGTTACTAATTTAGCCTTGTTATGGTTATGAACTTTTTATTCATTTCCATTGACAACGTGAGCAGAGCCACGCGCAACAGCTAGTATATATATTTATTCATTATGAATATTGTTCTATACGAGTTTGCGCCACGTATTTATTATGTTTTGCTAGGATTACTCATTTTTTATATCGAATATAATATGCGAAGGAAACAAATTCCGCCCCTTTTTACGCAAAATGCGGATAAACAATTATAAAGTTTGGTAAAAATATATAAAGAGAAGGAGTGCTGAAACGCATTATTTTTATAATAATTTGGCTAAGCAAATCTCCTTGTACCCAATTAAATAATTTCTAAAATGAACATTGAGGAATTTGTTTTTAACCATTATTAAAAATACACGTCTTTTCGTCGTAATAGCTGACTCTATTTCAATTGAAACAACACTTTCAACGAACACGCATTTTTTTTATAATAATTTGGTATACGTACTATTAATAATATTGATATGATATAAGCTACCATGTGTGTTGATTAATACTTTTGTATAACATAACACACACGTTGCTTAGGGAAAAGATAATAGCATAATGTGGAAATATCTCTAAGATTCGTAAAATAAAGAACGGAGTGATGTACAATCGTCTGAGTTTAGTGGAAATATATGGATATATGGAATGGATATATTTCTCTAAATTAATTTGAAATCATACATATGTGTCATATGTCGTGTAAAACGCAAATGTACTATAAATACCGCATACCTAGAATATACCGTAGACTGGTCCGCACTTAAGTTAATTCACATGGTACCCCATATCTAAATATATACAAATATATGATATGGCTATTTCATGTATGATAAAAACGTTAACAAACTTTTTTTATGTCTGTGTTGTAATTACCTCTTCCATAACAACGGTTTCTTATACCCAGTAATTAATAAACTTCTCAAAGTCCTGAATCAATCTGTATGAAACTTTTGCGACGCTCGAAGAAATTAAATGACAAAGGGAGCTTAAGTCAGTTAAGTATAAAGGATTTTATATTTTGTTAATAAAGTTCGGTTTTGAGGGTACAATATTAGGTTAAAACTTCTATAAAAATACAGCCAATGGCGTTACGAAAGTAGAATAAAGAAAAAAAATCTTTGTTATATTTTTAGCTTTAGATTTTCAAGGCATAGCATTTCCGGTTTTTTTAGAGTTTTTGCGGCTAACACTTTGGCGAATACGTAATGATGCCATAATATTTTGTATTTTGTAGCTGTAGAACTATTACATAACTCAAAATGTATCGTTTTACACAAGTATAAAATTTTTAAAGTTGTGAGCGCCTCTTGTCCCGATACTGTGCTTCTCTTTGCTTCCACTTTTATATTAGTTTGATCTGTTTTAGTTCAATGTAGTTCTGCAGTTGGTTCGCTTCTAACATGTTTACAGTTCAGTCCGCATTGGAAAGAATAATGTAGGTTCTCAAAATTGTACTGAGAACGCTTGCTTATATACTTTTATGCTATATTCTAGTTTTAGTTGGTTTTCGTTGGGCCATCACTTTATCTTACACTTTTATTTCTTTTAGTTCACACACCACTCACATATAGGTAGCCGCATTTAGTACTGAGATATTTTGATGTGTTAATTTTTAAAGACAAATTAATAAAATTAAAAAAAATTACGCTACCCAGTACATATAAAAATATTGGCTAATATAAAGTGTCTGATATAATATACTTTAGCATCTTAGGTATAGAAGTATGTTATACTTGTTATGTGATAGTGATTTTGTTTTGGTTTTGTTTAATAAGAATGAAAAAATCGACTTTCTTTAATTTCAGTCATTCTTTTTATTTCTAAATTTTATTTTAAAATTTCTTTGGTAGCGATAGTTATTAGACGAATACCGTCTGTTTGTCTGTCGGTGTCTTATAATTATATTAGTTTGTACGGAACAAAATAACAGTAAGAATAAATTTCAATTGATTATACAAATATATATAAAGTGTTTCAAAAACGAATTTCCCAGTTGCATCGTTGTTTGCTGGTTAAGAGCCAAATGTTCTTATAACGATTACGCGACACTGAGGATTCCCTTTTAGAATTCAAAACCCTGTGCTTAAGTACTCAAAATATCACGCTGAATTCGTAATTCCATCTTGGATTTAATGTTCGAGATTTTTACATTTTGTACCAATTTGCTTACATAAATAAATCTTTGCTATTAAGTCTGAGCGTTATGCAATTCAAGGTTAAAATATTATTAAAAACGTGTATCTGGTAAGTTTTTTCATTTAGGTTCACGTTCTCGCATAGCAGACGAATCAGAGAGAATCTAGTGTCAAGATACTCCGTTCTCCACCTTTGCGCCCGAAATCAAAATTTGTATTACACAATGGAGAAATCAAATATCAAATAACTTAAATATAATCATTTCTCTGAGAAAGTATTGAACCCATAACCAACGAATTTGCAGTCCGGTACTGTCCCACTGCGCCACAATGGCCTCTATTGATAAATGGTGTACTTTACGCATTACTAATTAATTTGAATTTTAAAGAACTAAACATTTTATCAATTCTTAATAAAGTCTCGAAACTTTATAATTTTTTGAAAAAGTATTTGCTCAGCAACTGTACGATGTACAAAAAATTTACAGGAAATAACAAACCATATTAAACTTACAACATTCCAATGTAGACTATTGGTGACTGCACTTGCATATTAATGATTCACGTACCCAATGTTACTGAACTATTTCAACGTAGAAATGATATGCATATAAAATGAATTATTTATGAAACATTTTCAGTAATATAATAAACTCCTTCGCGTCACCTATTTTGCCATGTGGGAAGAGCCGACGCAGGACGCTTTCAGCTTTAGCATTGCAGGATAGGCGTAGAAATACCCTCCATCTCTAGTGTAAATACACTCCGTCCTATACTTTCCGACGGAATCATTGAGAGTTGAGTGGCGAAACTCAACGCCATGCTTTCTTTTGTCACCAGAGCGGAAATTGAAAATAATAATTTCCCCGAGTGGCAATAGAACCCACAATGGCGTCAGTCATACGTGACGCAGTGAGAAATATTTTTTCTACATTTTCCGTTCCATTAAAGTGTGTCTTTTCCGTACTTTGTCTAACTAGAATGAGCTACATCTGTAATTAAAATACAGGTAAGTTTATTAACAATAGGTAGATAAATCTAAAAAATTACAGCACTTAGAAATGTAGTAAGTAGTACCATTTACATATTATGGATACGATTTTCAGTCCACACCTTTCTATTATGATCAACTCAGCTTAAAATGCAAAGTTATAAATAAATAAAGCTAACAAACTTTGACACGTTATTTAAAATTGCTATACTCGTAAATCAAACTCCAAAACTAACTATAAATATTCAACTCACAATATAGAAAATATGATATAAAATTTCCAGAGTAAACTATTCACTACAGATTTAATACTCTGCGGTCAAATACACGATTGCATCTGTTACGTGCGACGGTCAGCTAAATCCCGGAGGTCTACAAACAGTTTCGGCGTATTTGCAATGGTAAACGTGCTATGCAATTGCGCATCGCGAGTTGGCAATTCGACAAAAGTTACAAACAGACTGCCTTAGTGATCTTAGCATCTATAATTTATATATTTAATAATTCATACCCTTGATCTGTGAGATCGTTTACTACATTTTGAAATTGAACTATTTTTAGCCGGATTAATCGTGTATATTTCGGGTATTCGAAAATACATTTTAGAAAAGCGACGTTTCGAACACTTTACAGTAGTCCGTTGTCACAGGTAGACTGTGGTGGCATTCGGCTGTTAGTTGATACAATTATTATATCAAGCTACCGTCAATCATTTCTTAGTTGCCTCACGTACTGCCTTGGATTCTTGCAGAATGAGCTGACTGTATCTTGGTCTCTGGTGTGGTAGGTGTGAGACTTCAAAGTTTTCAGGATTGGGTACCAGGTGGTTTCCAACCGTCTTCTCTATTGAAATTAATGTGTTTTTTCAGTATAAATACTTCAGACTTTGAGAAATATGGACATTTGGCAGTTTAGATTCGTTGTAGACATTTATTTTATTTTAACCAATTTTGTTCAACATAACTTATATTTATAGTGTGCAAGTTTAATTAAAGTTAGAATAACGGAGAACATAGTGATTTATAATTATAAATAAAAGCTTTTAAAAAAAACGTTACACACAAAATATAATAAATAATAACAAAAAATATTATAAATTTATTTGTGTAGACAAAAACTTTCTTTACGTTCATATTTTTGTACATGGAAATTTAATTATCTCGAGGGACCTGTACAGAGGCGGTGAGCTTTTACAAAGGCGTTAAATATGTCCGAAAAATAAACGGTAAGTGCGTTATGCAAGAATGTTGTATAAAATGTACATCTCAAAATGTAATATGTACAAAGCAAAAGAAGATTTAATAAAGCGCTAAATAATTTTGGGGAATGTCTAATTTGATAAAAAAAATATCATGAGGATTTTAATTATTGCATATATGTTTTCTTTACTGTACATTAAAGATAGTTCTAGCTTTAAATATGTTTTATCCTCTGTATACGAAACAATGCAATTTAATAAAAGATTTTTTCAGCTTCACGCTATTTCCCGTAGCCAAATAAAATCTAGTTTGAAGACACCCATTCTCTACTTTCCGCTCGAAATCGAAACCTTATATTTTGAGTGGCAGAACTAAACGCTGCGTTTTATCTTAAGCACCAAAGCGGAGTAATGTAAACTTTTTAAATATGATCATTCCCCCGACTGAGAATCGAACCCACAACTAGTTGCGTTTACAGTTTGAAGCTGTCCGATTGTGCCCTGATAATCTCTTAGTAACATACTCGTATGTGTGTAAATTACAAGATTATGTATAACGTATTATAATAAAACAAACTATTGTATCAAAATTTCAGTGCTTTTGTATATGATGTTCCATAAGAAAACATAATATGCTGTATTTTTGAAAATCAAATACAATAGCTGTCTTTTTAGATTGTACAAAATAAATATATTTAGTACTATATAACATATTATTTTATTTTGTTAAATGATTGTTTAGCAAACTTTATTTTCAATTGACTTGACATAATTTAACTAAAAATAAGTTAACAAGTGTAACGACTTTATACATAATTAAATCGTAGCCTATAATATAACCGAACTATTCTATAATCAGACAGCCTGAAACGTATACAAAATTCAAAACCCACCTCAATGTATCGGCGTCATAAGGCATAATATATTAGTGTTCCCGATCATCATCTCGACAGAACACTACTCTGTTATTATTTTTCTATTAACATTTTTTAAAGTGTTATTCGCACTTAGGAAATTGAAAAAGACATATTTAGAAAACGTATAAAAAATTGAACGCAGCGGGATTTGAACCCGCGCCTCTTGAATACCGCTGCGTTAATTTTTTTATACGTTTTCTAAATATATACTACTCTATTATTATTGACATACACAATATCTATAATATAATACGAAGGTGACATACAAACAGATTAATTAGGCAATCAATTAATACATGTTGTAACCATACGACAGTTTATAAAGCCTCGTCATGTGGCATTTGACACGGGTTTCCACTTATGTAAATGAAGTTATTAAATGCATAATACTCGTGAGAGAATTAAATTTGTACTATCTTATTTAGCTATTATACTAAATAATTTGGAGATGTAAGTATAAATGCTTTTATTTTAGAGGATTGCGTTCTCCACTTTCCGCCCAAAATAGAGATATAATAACGTGACTAAATGAAAATATCTAGAATTCAGGCGGAAAGCAGACTCTCTCTCTTTCTCTTTCTCTGCCTACTCTGACATGCGGGATAAAAAGTGAAGCTAAATAAAGCTAAGAAATGTAAAAGTTATTAAATAAAACAATGATTCATTTATCGCGTATAATATCACAATATATTAGGGACTAGTGTCCCGCTCGCGGCTTCGCCTGCGTATACTAAACGACTAAACTACTTTGTCTTCCTCACCCGCCCACTTTCTCACTTAAATCACAGACTTTGATTAAATTTATAATTTTAATTGTTGTAGCTTTTTTATTTATGAACCGATTGAAATGAAATAAACACTTAATGTTAATGTATATGAAAATGCAATAGTCAAAATTGCATTTAAATTGGTTAAGCTGTTGCTGATATTAGCGCGCACAAACAAACAGATAAACAGACATACAGAAACGAAAATTAAAAATCATTGTTTTGGGTTCTATTACATTGGTAAATGCCCCCAATATTTTTTTTTATATACATGTTCCATGTACAGACAGCGATCTGTTACATTTTCATTATATGTATAGATTATTATTAGATTTTGATGCCAAGGATTAAGTTCTTTGACTACTGATAGCTTTACAATGTTATTAATGTAGAATTATAATTAAAATATCCTAGAAAAACAAATTTACGCAATATATGTTTACAATAACCATTTCTTTTTAATTGAAACTACATAGAGCTCTCTCTATGATTTCATACTACTGAAAAGTGTTCTAAATTTCGGATTTTGTAAAATACTTTTCGTGTAAAAGTAGCGACAGCCAAAGAACTTGTTATAATTTCATTCCATATGTCAAAAACTTATTATTGTATGAAAGGTAATGCACCTAGTCTACTAAGTAAACTTAAAATAT